>CAJQUW010002116.1:0-128100 GCA_907163375.1 Prostheceraeus crozeri | reverse complement strand
AAAACGAAATACTAGTTCGTTTAAGAACATTACCTCTTACCTAAACGTCAATCTTGTGTGATGGCTCCTCCAAAGCGCTTATTAAAATTGAAAGTGTGCTCATATTTTTTGAAGAAGGATGGGGATTTTCCTGCCTGGTGGAGACTGTAGAAAAACCGTGTGAAGCACACATCAACAAGATGGGATGAGCCGAATCACATGCATCCAATTTAAAGCGACATTTGATAAGCATTCATCGAAAATGATTGATAATTGATACAGCAATGATCATTAAAGATAGGTTCAGGTAAGTCTATAATGATCTATGATGCATGTTACCGGTTTTTTTAAAAAAAAAACTAGGCTATTTATACTTCCTACCCAGAGTCGGAGTCTGATCAACAGCCGGAGTCCTATCAACCCCCGGAGTCGGAGTCCTATCGAAATGATAGGACTCAGCATCCTTGCCGGTTCTGCAATTCAACACAACACAAAAAAGTCATTATCTGGAACATCAAACGTTAAGCGAACTGGAGCAGCTTGACCCGCTTCACTTTCTGAAGAGTCATGCATCACATGGTAGCTGTCGAAATCCACATCCATTCCATCTGAAAAAATCTCAAGTTCGTCTCGAGAGTTAGTTGATAGCATCATCTACAATTTGGCCCTACTTTCATTCAGTTTTTCTTGAACATATTCGTCTTTTACGAGAGAAATTTCTGACTAATTTGCGTCCCATTTTCAAGCATGGTATAGCCTCCTTACTCTAGTGGAGTAAAGGTCTTCTGATTTTGCAATATTCCTTCAACATCACACTTTGCATATCTTAGATCTTTTATTCTATCATTTTATTTGAAGCGTTCAGAATATGCAACACTGTGCCTCTTCGGTTTAATATGAGCTCGTACACATTAATTTGTGCTATTACACACTAATTTTTTGTCTTTAGGAATGTTGCAGAAGGCAGGTTCTTTAGGATCGTCCGTTTTATTTGAGCACTTGTATGCGCAGTAATGGGCCATTTTGGAAATTTTGCATGTGTTTAGAGAAGATGAACAAGTGATTTCCTGCAAATGATAATAGATATATTTCATTGCTCATCGTTCATTTTTTCCCTGTGCGCCTTCATTTTCTCCTCTTACGCCTATCTGATTCGTCACGAAGCATGCTGGCAGTGGCGTATCAGATCATTGGCAGCTGTGACGTCATCTCGTCAAGTTGATGATTGCGGCTAACTGAGGAATCAGAAGTGCGTCAAAGTTAACAAGATTGACTGTTATGCAAAGAAGAAGCCATTGAGACAATGTTGAAAATTTGACTGAACTACACCTTTAACAAGAGTTCAAAACCATTCACTCTGTCTGTGCGGAATAGGCCTATTCATTACACATGGGGAAATCTTATTGCATTCATTACAATGTAGTTCCAGTTTGCGATACCTAGGTCAATTTGTGAGGATTAATTTAGGTGTGCTAGTTATGATTTAACATACTTCAAGCACTAATTAAGCAGTGGCTGCTAGTGGGATTTCGTAGACATTGTTCAGGACTCATGTTTACACAAATCAACAGTCATTTCAGACGGTCACTTCCTTTAACAAATGATGTCTTGTAAAGTGAAATTGAAAATAGCTCGAAGTGGGCCAATCAATGACTGCTGCCCACTGTAATGAGAAGGAAATGGATAACATTAAGTTGGCTAATTTAGTTGAACACAATCACAAGTTTGATTATAGCAAGGAATTCTATCAACTCTTCATTATCGGTGGCGAGAGCAATTGGAACTGTAGTAGAATGCGGAATGAGTGGAGATAATGAGATATTAATTATTATTATTGAACGCATTACATTTAGAGTGTCGTTTCGTCGTACAACGACTGCAAGACCATTTTATGAGAAGAAAAAGAAGTACATATGAAGTTATGAACATGGAAAGTACCGGTACATATCACAAAGGGAATGATTTTGTAAATAAGAAGGTCTTCAGGGCACGCTTGAAAGAATGAAGAGATGGTGAGGTACGAAGTTCCGGGGGTAGACCGTTCCAGACGCGATAAGCAGCGGCAGGGAAGGCATGGCTGCCGATAGATGACAGGCGGGTGGACGAGGAAGAGCGTAGGCGGCTTCTTGCTGCAACCTGTAAGACGGGGACGAGGTACTCGACGAGATAGGGCGGAGCAGTATCGCAGAGCCTGCGATATACATGAACGGCAAGGCGGTAGTTGATCCGCTCAGATATACGCAGCCAGTGCAGGTCTTTGAGTAGAGGCGTCACATGCTCCGACGCCGCAACAGCCGATGAACTTGAAATAAGCATGCGATGGTGATTTTTCGTGTCACTTCGCTACACATGATTTTGCTTTACCTTGCGTTACTATCAATTATACATTTATGAGTAGTCGGTTTATGTTTAAGATTAATTTACCTTAGAGGCCAAATTGCCGTGTATGAGTGTTAATTGTGATGATTTGCGTTCATGCTATGCCGACTACGTAAGCTGACCACCCTGAGGACGGAAAAAATGTCCGAAAGCTCATGTGATTTTTAACTTCACTTAATTTTACTTTGGCAAATCTGTCGAAAAAGAAAAAAGCAACATTAGAACTCTGAAACGAACGACTTCCATAGTGGATCATATGCAAGTTATTATAAGTTAGAAAGAAATCACCTCGCAAACACCACAGCTGCAAGAAAACTAGATAGACAACCTGCTGTCTAAGTCCAGCGATGGGAACTGATTACATCACACTTGTGACTACTAATTGATAGCAATCTTAGCTGATTTAAGAATTGGTTGTTATTAAAGAAAATATAATTCTTTTGGAATTTACATACAACACCAAAATTTCTGAAACCTGTGGATTACTAAAATCGACAGAAAAGTGACGAAAGTTTTTTTCTATTCCCTCATGGTTTTTGATATGACACTGACGGCTTGACATCTGATTCTTTCCTTAGATTTCCCGGATGTCGATTGGGTTTTGCAAGTTGATGCTCCTACTGAAGCAAAGATATATGTGCATCGAGTAGGAAGAACGGCTCGTTATAACAAAAATGGTCAAGCAGTCACTTTGGTACACCCTGAAGAAGAAGAGAACTTTGTTGATAAGTTGAAGCAGAAAGGAATAAACATTCAGCGTTTGAAGTGAGTCAATACATGACTTTTAGCTTGATATGCATGTACGTCATGAATCGAAATACGCATAAGATATGTACAGAGTGCACGCGACCTTGGAGAGCTTTGAATTGGGGTATCAAACTCTGAATGATGGATATCAGTTGTTTTTCGATACATGATCATAACTTATGTAAATCCACTAGCAGTTCCTTCATTGACTGATTCGATCTCACGTGTTGATAACGGACGGTACATGTAGTCTGCTGCTTGTAAATGAATACGTGTGATGTTTCATAACCATGGTTGCATTATGAAGTCTATTGTGTTTTTGATAGAAACAACAGAACAGAGCAGAAATGCGTATATTTTTAAGTGAATAGTAATCATACAGAGCGCATAACGTTCGCACTTTAGAGTATACATGACATACACATATAGCAGAAAGTTCATGCAAGTGACAGTATAGTGTTTTAATACAAAAATTAATCAATAAATATAGAATATATTTAGTAAAAAGAAAGAAAAAGTCAGCTAAGAACTACATATATATCTAGGGGGAAGACACATTCTGTAGTTAAATTGCGTACAAAGTCATGGAAAAAATGAGTGCAGACGTCTAGACGTTGAACAAAGAGGAATGGAAAGTTGGCCACTGCGTGGGAGGCATGGCCACCATTTCATGGAGAGGATGACATCTTGAATTCTCGCAAGCCCTCAAAAACTTCATGCCTACTTTAAAAATACGTTCAGCCACTAATGGAAAGCGATTACAATCACAGTTCGCTCCACAAATAATGAGGTGAGCCCTTCTTTTGAAAGCTTTCTAGCTTATTCATTAAAGTTACAGGAATACATCCATAAACAGGTGACGCGTACAAAAATAGCGATTTAATCATGGCATGATACACAATAATCAAATCTTCAGAAGAGATGACATTTTCCAACCTACGTATTAGATACAGTCTCTTTGATGTATGTTTCAACATACCAGCAAATTGGAGCTTCCATGATAGAGTATTTGAAAAAGTAACTCCCAAAATTCGTAACAAATCAATCAGCTTAAACGATGTCTTAACATTTTTCACTTGGAAAGGAGGCGAGCGGCGAATTATCATTTCTTTGCATTTTCTAGAATTAAGTTTTAGTCCAGAATTGCAAAATTGTCTTTCATTGTATGATACAGGAATACAAGTACCATCTTCTAAAATAGTTATCTCGTCTGCATATTGCACTGAAGTAACATCATAATCATAAAAATTCGATACAGCCCATGAAAGCGGCAAAAAGATACTGGCCCAATACAGATCACTGAGGAACCCCAGAAGGTTTTTCAACAACATAGCCCAATGAGTCATGTACTTTTATTTGAAGGTGGCGATCAGTAAGATATGAGTAAAGCCACTTAAGGAAGCCAGCGTCCATACCTCTGTCTCTCAAATAGTTGAGCAATCGATGAAATTGAAGTCCATCGAATGCCTTGGACAAATCTAAGGTGTTCACACGAACTGCCTGTGTACCTTCATGTCGAGCAATGTCGTCATGCTGTCGTGTACTTGCACCAATGCACTTGTGGTCGATACGCAAGTTGATCGCTGTAGCACTTCGTTAATTCGTTTCTCACATAATCCAAAACTAGACGTTCAAACAACTTTGCTAAAACAGATAAGGTAGATATTGGTCTGAAATCCTGTAACGATGGCTTCCGTAATTTGGGGACAGGACAAACGAATGCATTTTGAAATGCTGAGGAAATGTCTTCTCTTGTATCGACCGATAGAAAATGGCACATAATGGTCTGCATAAAACGTGAGCACCGATAATCAGAAACTTAGTCGGAATCATATCGGGGCCAATCGCTTTACCAATCTTGAGACGTAGGAACTTCTGTAGCAGATCATATTCAGATACTCTAAAGCTCCAGATTTTGTCGTCAAGAGGACCGAGTTCAACATCATCTGAGACATTGAAATTCTCAAAGAAAACTTTGGTAAATGCTTGAGCTAGAGCATCGGAGTCAGAAAAGTCATTAATCGAAGTGCCAAGTTGATTCTTCCCAGCTTTCCCGTCAACGTCCCTTGTAACGATCCATACACCTTTGACAGTAGTAAGTTGTCTATTCGCCCACAAACGTTTGGCTTTAGGAATTTCTTCCTTGATTTTGTTCTTATAATGATTGTGAAGTTGCCAATTCTTAGATCGAAAGGTCATGCACCTTTTGTCAATCAATAACTTGAAAACTGCATAATAAGAAGACAAACTTAATATTTCGATCATCTGAAGTGACCATCGTCATAATCTATTTACTCTCGAATTCCTGCATGAAATTCAAATTACAAAAGCAGACATTTGTGGTAGACTTAGAACGCATGCAATCCTGAATGAACAAACACTAATGTAAAGAAAATCAGTAAATATCTTAATACTCAATAAACAGGGCAAACAGAAATTATGACCTCAGTACTAAAGAAAGTAAGAAAAAGGAAAATTAATCTAGAAGTATCAGTCTGAATGAGTCACTCTGTCCATTGAATGAAGGCTTTTTGAGCTTATTTGCAGCATTTCGGGCAGCAGGAGATCGCATCTGCTATAGCATCGCTTCAGATCTTAAATCGAGACAGATTGATGTTATTATCCCCACGATGTTGTTGTCGATGCTTGGCAATAAATAACATGTATATGGGATGCGATCACCGCTCTGTGTGCCATTGTTTACCAAGGATTAGAAGAATTCTAGAGAAAAGTGGACGATGAAAGGTGTAGACAGGCATGGACAAGGTGATCTTCTCTTACGAATTTCCCTTTAGGGGAATAAATAATGATAGACTAATTTCCGTGTGGAGAGGAAAAGGTCAGAGATTCGCAGAGAAAAATTGCAAATCTTAAGTTCAAGGACCTACAGGTTTTAAGGCAGACCTGGTTCGCAGTCCGAATCAAACTCATGACCATATAATATTGTGAACGACAAGGCGTACATGCATACCATTAGTCTTCGACTCTTGAATTTTTTTAATTGACTTTATTTTTTAGCATATCTTTATTCTAATAATTGACAATATGCATAAACAATAACTGTAATACTTAATATAATGCGTTGACGCGGCAAGTCTGTTTGGGTTTAGTGTATGTACGAGAAGAACACAAACCTTTTGCGTATGACGATTGACTGCTACTATAAAGTGAATGAAAGTGCGAAGGATATTGAAATATATGAAATGAATTATGAAGGAGTACAGTATTTTTATGATGATAAAACGGTAATGTTTTATATTTTGATGTGAGTTTTTTGGAGATGAAGAAAATTGATGGCATTATGGCGATTGTATTGATCGTCAGCAATCTAACATCTATTTTAGGCTTCATAATATTCGTCGCAGTATTTTTCATAACTGATTTCAACTAGTTTGGTCGTCATTTGCCCTTATGATTCCATTCATTCGATTAGTTGGTTTCTCTATTTCAGGATTCGAGAAGATAATTTGTTTAACGCTGTTTGCAAATTACCGTCAAAAATTACTGTCAACAAAAATGATATCAAGGGAATGGCAGAACGAGCGGTCGTCGCATATCTTCGACAATACTGCTTCTTTCGTCCACAGTCGAATTCAGCATTTAAACCAAGTGAATTAGATGTCGATGCGTTTGCTCAGTCGTATGGTTTGCCGACCGTTCCCATACTGTCTAAGAAGTTGAATAGAATACTGGGAAGAGCGCTTCCTAAACAAAAGAAAGATTCCGAAGATGCGACTTTATTTGTCGCCAAAGAAGAGTCAGAGGTATCGAATGGCGAATCAGATTCTGAGGAGTCCAAGGTGCAGTTAAAGAAATCAAAGACCAAGATCGAAGTTGCAAAGCAGACGTTGCGAAAAGCAAAGCGTGTTGGTCTTCAACTGCATTCTCACGTAACATTTGGTGAGAGGCACAGCTCTGATGTAAGTCAATCGCTGCGTTGAAAATTTGATTTCTGTCAACATTCAGTGCAACATGTAGGCCGGCCGTTAAACCCATTACACATAAAGTATTAATGCTAAGTATATGATGTATATACCAAAAGACAAATTTTCAGTGACGAAATGTTCACATTGAAATCGAAGAATGCCAGAATTTTCTCTAGTGAGGCATAGTGACTAATAATTGTGAAATCAAAATGAAAATGAATTCCAAAATAAACTTTGTAACAGAAGATTTCATGTGATCCAATTTTTCAAGATTGCTCCAGAACTTAAGTGTGAAAATGACGTAAGTAGCATGAAGCGGTCTATTACCTGGATTGATAACTTCGATTTCTCGTCAAAAGAGCCTGGTAGCTTATCATTGATAATGAATTCAATACTTGTATTTTGTCTTACAGAATTAAACTACAATTAAAGTTTTATGCTAATCTGGTAACTTATAGGTGGATACATGTAAGTTTAGTTGATACAAGTTTCTTATTGACAGTAAGCCACCTTGGATTTTGAAAAGTTAATACAGTCAAATGCTATCAACTAAGAAGGTCCTATGTTTTACGCTAGTACTTTCGACAGTATCTGTGTTATTGTCAAGAGAAAGTGACTACATATGTATCGATATAACTCGACTAAAGAACTGGTTGAAGCATATCAAGGACGATAACGAAAAATAACATTTTAGTAATACTTGGATTCCTACTTTGTGATATTTAAAAGAATGATGCAATGATGTTTGTCCATGTTTTGGCAATGAACCACTTATGACAATGCCTCTTCACATATTGCGTCTGACTATTCATATGATTTAGGGCGTAGTGTCAATCTATGATTATATGACGCAATGTTTCTTTTATTATAACTGAGAAAGCGCAGGCTTCTTTAATTACCGAATGACGTTTGGTTGTCACGATTGATATCTGTTGATGATCAACCATCAAATTCTTGACTTAACTTAGGATTTTCGATATTGCCAAGCTCCCTGTACAAATTCAATGATTGGTAGCACTTGTTTATTAGACATACTTAAATCAAAAATGATTTCGCCACAGTTGCCTTTGTCACCCACGATCATTCATAATTTCTATTTTATAGGTGAAATTTAAAATATTGATTATTTTCAATTAATTTCAATTTCTCAGTCCACACGCCAAAAGTTATACTAAACATCTTGTAATGCACGGCATATAGCTTGCATATTTGCCTTTCGTGCATCATCAGAATATATTTGACAAAACCTGAATAAATTTGTTCAACAATGCAATATACTTCGGCAAATTTTGATATTTATTTTCGAAATAAAATTCTGTTATGCATTCACTCCAAGTACCGTATATCTTCTAATAGAACCCGAGGGTTCTATTAATTCAAGTTGCTTTTATCCGGGTTTCACAGGGTGTCTACTGAGTGCTCTATGTGCACTATTTGGCGTTATGTGCTCTAGAGCACACTATTTGTGCTCTAATCAGAGTCAAGTGCTCTATTTCTGACTTTGTTTTGAAAAATACTTTTTTGATTTGTTATTTAATGAAAAACATTGCATGACATTCTCAGATTTTGCAAATGAAAGTTACAAATGATTCATGTAAACGTACTATAATTCGATTGATTCTTGAATATATTCATACCACCGTTATTGGCATATATTTGAATAGATTATGAAAGAATGAGTGAATTAGAGTGAATGCTGAATGGCGGAACTTTGTACTGGACGAAAACATTTTCGAAAGATCATCAAAGTATAAACCATTTAAGGATCGTCTCGACGATTTCTACACCAACGTCTTGGATGAGGAAACTTATCCAACTTTGTCATCCGTGATTCAGAAGGTTCTCATTCTCTCACACGGGAATGCGGCTGTTGAACGGGGTTTCAGTGGTAATGCTTTACTTCTGAAAGAGAATCTTCATACTGAATCCCTCGTTTTGTTACGGCATGCCCAAGACGGAATTCGACGAGCTGGTGGAACAACGGAGGTAGAATTTAGCGAGAAATTTCTTCTCTCCTGTCGAATGACAAGTAACCGTCGTCGATTGGCGCTAGAACGAAAGAGAAAAGAACAAGAGGAGAAGAAGAAATTCAATGAAGAACAGCAAAGACAACGAGAAGAAGTTAAGATTCTAGAGGCGAAAAAGAGAGCTCTTGATGAAGAAAGAGCAATGGTAGTCTCAGAATTAGATACGAAGAGAAAGAATCTTATGTAAAGTGTATTTGAGAATTCGTGGACCATTACTTTTCTTTCTATCCACCGTCACAACCTTTAAATATTTACTGAATTTTTAAAAATAGAACCTTACGACATTCATATATAATTACACGTCATTCATTCATGTATAATTCCCCCAACTGAATATCTACATTGTATATACACCTCATAACGAGAAATGAGAAGAGCCTGTCTCAGTTAAAAGGGATATGAAATAAAACCAGAGTTATTAGTACACTTGTACACTGATGACATAGCCTGTACGCAAATGTCCTCGTCGTTACTGTCTTAATTAATTTCTCTTTCAATTGGGGCCGGATCTCTCCATTTTTTATAATAATTAACAATAGCACTGACTTTCATATAATTATTTTCTACCAAACCGTAATTAAGGTTTCGCTGCATTATATAGTTTGAACATGATTCCAGTCCTATCACGAAATCATCGAGTGAAAATCGTTAGCCCTGAATTATGATATTTAGAACATTAAAAGACTGCAAAGCCGTCTTCAGACATCGATGAATTAAAAAATTTAGTAAGGTTAACGCTAATCAGTTTTGAAAAATTAATCACAGGTTTCTCGTTATCGATAGGTGCTTCAAAGCCGGCCGAACTATTCTAAATTAATGTGTCATGCGTGCACCTTAACACCGCGTCGTGATTTTAAAGAATATGGTTCATTTAGAGGTTCCATGTCATTCTCTTCATAATCTCATTGTAGCCCCTTCAATTATATTTGTGATGACTATGAGCTATTCCAGTTACAATCGTAATGGTCTTGTTGGCTATCATTTTTGTCTTCTAGATTACTCTCATCATATATGAATTGTTATTGTAATTTGTTTCAAATGGATTGTTTTATAGATTTATATTTCATGTTTCCGCCGTTTTATCAGTTATGGTTTTTGTATTAGCTTTCTAGCAGTGATAATAATCATTTCTTTCCCTAAACAAGATATTTGTTTTTGTGTACTAATAAACGGCACAAATAAATGTCAAGTAGACCTACCGTAAGGAAGGTAATCATACGCGTAGAATTGCGTTCATCACACAGCTAGATTTTGATCGTTCTCGGGCTCTATTGCGTTTAAAAAAATGTGCTCTATTTTGCATAAAAATGTGTTCTATTTTGCCCAAAATTGTGCTCTAAAGTGCTCTAACACCACCTTGAAATTCCAGTAGACACCCTGTTTCATTAGAGGCCCAGGTTCTATTTAATTGCATTAAAAAATTATCGGTATAAGCACGATATCAACCGCAGCATTCGGTGAACCTACATAAAAATACTGGCCTATTATATGACGGCTCTCGCTACTACTAGTACAGTATACCGCAGTTCATATCTTTCTTACGCCTGATACCTTGAGTGGCCTAGGTATTCTTGTAGCACACTTTCTCTAACATTATTCTTCAACACTAAAGTTCGTATTTATCTTTTGTCTAATTTATGTTTCTGGTGTTCGTATTATACGTAAGTCAGAGAAACCCACTCGCTACTAGGAATGACGAAAAAGGAAGCTTGTGTGATACCTGGATGCCTGCGAATATGCCGGTTCATTATTGAAAATGGAAACTATACGTAGAATTCACTGCGTCACTATTAGCCTACTAATTGTGAGATCGTCATGTCTTGTATATTGATACCTACCAGAGACACGGTAGGTACATGAATAATTGTACAGCAGTGACTGGATGTTTATCTATGGTCTATAGGGTCCATAAGATGCCTCTGGGTCTGACCCGGGTTCTGTTAGAGGACCTGGTTCTATGAGTCAAACAATATCCATTTATGGAATCTTCACATACGTAGTTCCACTATATTTTCCATTCATACTTTTGTCAGTCTTAAGTTCATGGACTATTTAAACGGCGTCTGATGTTTGCCGACGCATTGCATCACGATATCTTCTAGTTATATTCATTTCAAGTTTTTGCACTCGTCTTTCCAGGATGAAGAAGAGAAAGAAAGTGACGATGAAGGCAAACTGAATCTTGATGATGAAGTGAAAAGACTGAAAGATGAAGAGAAAAGCGATCGAAAGGCGTTTCGTGACTTATTGCGAGAACGGAAAAGGGAAGAGAAGCAAAAACAGAAATTGCGTTTGATAAAGAATGAGGAAGAAAAGAAAAGGGCACGAAGAAAATGGCTGGGGTTACCAGAAGAGGAGGAAGAGGTAGAAGACGATGAGAATGATGAGGTGGAAGAGGAAATCAGTGGTCAGGAAGACAACGAAAGTATTGCAGAATCTGATGGACCAGACGTTGAATCTAAGGTACGTATTCTACCTAATTAGTTAAACAAATGAGGGTTGGGATGCAGGAGCACCCCTTCCTGACATTGTGCATTCACTTTTTCCTTTGACCGCCTTTGATGTTCGAACCCGGTTTCTCAAGATCGATTACTCTCCTCGGCCACTTGCATTTGGACACTCTTTGGAGGTGACTGCCATGCCTTTCGCCTTCAGGTTTGCCTTCCAGCAAAGCAGTTTCTTGAACAAGCAGTTCAACTGTGATGTTTGAAAGAATCGTCGGGACTATTAAAGAATCTGCATGTATAGGATGGCGGCCAACAGGAGGTTCTTCATCATATCGGATCAGAAGGCAGTGATTGTACTCTCCTTTTTATTTTATGCCAAAATAAGAAAATTGAGGTAAAACTATTTACAGGCCCGACCGGTTTCGAGCATTCGCTCTTTGTCAGGGGTTTGAGTATGTAAAATCAGCTGTACATTGACACTAACTCGTGCACTTATATAGGGGCCTACATGTAGGCCTACAATTGCGTCGTTACTAGAGTGATAATCAGAATACCGTCAGCTCTGTTTTCCTATTGATTAATGGCTTCAATTGTTTAATGTAACGCGCCTCTGTCAATCTGGTATCCAGAGGTATTTGTATTTGTCGGGCAGCATGGATGATCCATGCACACAAATGCATGGATCGCTATGTGGTGTATAGATTCACTTGCTATTATTGTAGAGATTTCTACATCGGTCAGACTTCACGACCTTTTAAATATCGTTTTGACGAACATAGACGTGCGGTTGATAAACAGAATAAATCGAGTGCTATAGCTGAACATTGCATGAAGTGTCAATCAAATCAATTAAGTGATTTCTGCCTCGATTTTCTTAACAAATGCAAAGACCCTCTGGATACCAGATTGACAGAGGCGCGTTACATTAAACAATTGAAGCCATTAATCAATAGGAAAACAGAGCTGACGGTATTCTGATTATCACTCTAGTAACGACGCAATTGTAGGCCTACATGTAGGCCCCTATATAAGTGCACGAGTTAGTGTCAATGTACAGCTGATTTTACATACTCAAACCCCTGACAAAGAGCGAATGCTCGAAACCGGTCGGGCCTGTAAATAGTTTTACCTCAATTTTCTTATTTTGGCATAAAATAAAAAGGAGAGTACAATCACTGCCTTCTGATACAATCTGCATGTATTACTGCATGTTGTGTTGATTATTTAGAATTAAAGAACATACGATTAGGTCAACTGATGAACAACAAGAATTATTATTGACAGCTGTTGCAAGATAATATAAAACGACTTATGAAGATAGTATGCAGTTGCACTCAATGGCAGTGGTTTTATGATAAAAAATGTAATAGTATTAAATTCAATAGTAAAACAATTGAAGAATTTAAGGGTCATATAAGGGAAAGTCAAATCGTTTATGTATAAAGGCATTCATTACTTTTGAAGGTGCTATAAAACGTAATACATGTATTTCATATTTGGGTTGTGCTTCTAACGCAGTATTTTCATATTCTTTGACTACCTTTTTTGCGTGTGCTGCGTTTAATGTAGATTTGATGACGCGATGTCACTTACATTTTCCACACATCACCTCAGAATAGAACCTCCACAGAAGCTTCAAATAATAATAAAGCCTACGTTTAACTCGATGAAATGCTTTTTGTAACAGATTTTATTACTCTTGATGCCTAGTGTTTGTCTATATCGCGGCGTCATTCACATAAGGCATCCACTATATTCATCTCATGCTTCTTGCTTGCAGGACTCAAGCGATGAAGATGACGGCATTGATATCCCTTGCGATGATAGTTCTGACGAAGAAGAGGAAGCTGGCACTGAAGTCATACCTGTCCATAAATCCGCAAATAAAAGACCAGCAAAATCCATCAAATCGAATGCAAAGACCTCTAAACGTCTAAAATTGTCCGGTCTTGAAAGCTTGGCACTGGAAATGACAAATTAACTTTCAGCTTTATAGTATTAGATTATAGATATCAATGTAAATTCGACATCGCTAACTTCTTTGGTGACGTTTGAATCAGCAGAGTATGTACTAAATACATACAGTTGTATATACATAATGTAAATATCATTTCAGAAATGAAAGAAAGCTCTGGATGTTTTACTTTTTAAATATCAAAAATTCAACACCAAGCAAGTAACTAGTATTTAGTAATTTTCTAAATACTACTTTTTGGCAACTGGTGATTATTCTTTATTCGAATAAATTGTACAATTGTTTTCCTTTTGCGGTTGCGATTTATATTTAGGCATAGGGCCTACTGTGTTGAAAATTATACATGAATATCAGCAGCAATGAGGATCAGAATCAGTGAGCGTAATTTTCCGTCTATTTCGGACGAAATTTGTTGGGTCACGAGATTCTCCAAAATATCCAATATAAAATAAAAGGGGTTTGGGTTTCAGCAGGCTCTGGAACTTTTTATTTTATTGGTCATGGAAGTAACTTCCGTTTAATTATTTATTCATTCTTAACTTTCACAATTGTTCTATTTGAATATGTGGAAGGCCTATGCCAAATAATGAGCCAATGTTGTGTTCATTGAATTGTAATGTAGGAGTAGGCCTGTTGCATCACTACGATTAACATAGCCTACCTAAAGCTAGTGATTAAGTCGTGGCATGTTAACATGCTAATTAGAATTTGAATGTTTTTGTATGCTGTACTATGTCTCTCATGAATTACATCTCGTTATATAGGCCTACAAGAGAATTCTGGAAGGTTACACTGTTAGGTATCGTGACTAAGGATAAGACTTCGCATTTGCGTTTTTAATGCATAGTTCTTCCTATTCTTTACCACTGGTTTTCTTTACATGACCATGATGTACATACTGCCATGTTTTCCTAGAAATGAAGTTCCGGAAACGTTGCAAAAGCTGATTTAACAAACCCTACTCGAATTATCTATGTTTAATTAACATCATTGATAGCTCTCCGCATCCACTTTTCCCTACTACTAATTTTCCGTCTATTCGATAAGCGTGCGTTACGCCCACTGATCAGAATATCCACAGTTGCTTGCGAATAAGCATGATACTGTGATCACTTCAAATCAAGGCAGCTGGACCACGGCTCCTCCCAAGACTCGAGATAGTCGGGCCGCCAATATGAGACTCACAGAATGATGTAGTCTATGGTTACTACGAAGTTGCGCATCTGTCGAGGTATATCCGGTACTCTTTGTCAGACAAGATCAAAGAAAGCAAATAAAATCCAATGGGAAGCATGCAGACAGATTTTCAATGAAATTTCGTGCATGCATCCTCAGGTCAAAGGTGAATCCTCGTAAACCTGCGTGTATTTTATCTAATAAGAGGAAATTTGCTTCAGTGAAAAGACTGCGGTCATAATATCCTTTCCAGGATGATATCATCAATGTTAATGTATGTTTTATTTCACATACATGTATACTCACTGGTTGAATGAAGTGAACATTCGCCGAAAGAATCAATTCTAACTCTTGAGTATCACCTAAGATTATAGAAACAATTATATATCATAGAACGATTTTGTTGTGGCCATGCTCAAGATTTGATTAGAACATGATTCATATTATCATACCCAAAGACAATGGATAATATTATATACATTAATATTATATATTTTTATATAATTTATATACATTATATAGATGAGACCATGGGAACTTAAATTAATTACGCATAGTGCGTGATATCACAATATAGAAAATTGAAGTCTTCTCATTGCCTCCTAATGTTAGATCAAATTGTCTCCAATTCAGTGTTTTTCCTTCCATCAAAAACAATCCCATGCATGCGTATAGAAGAAAAAATTCGTACCACAGTAGCCTTGGCAAATCTGAAAATGACGATGCGATCAATACAGTAGAATTCGCATATATCGGCTTCGGCTATATCGGCGGTTTGTCTATATCGGCGGGGTTTTTTTGTCCCGGCAGAATTTCCTATCTTTTCCATATAATCGAGTTCGCTTATATCGGCTTCGGCTATATCGGCGCATTTTCGCTGTCCCTGACAGAAAAAAAATTCGTTTATAACGGCGGATCTCGCGATGTGTTTTGCCTAGAGGAGTCACTAGAATGACAGTATATGTGGACGCGGATGGCTGTAGATTCTGTTAGGACTATCCGATTCTAACTATTCTAGTGGCATATGAAAATTTAGATCATCTACAATTCATCTCGATCATGTTTGGGGGTTTGATCAAAATTGTAGAATCTAGCAGCCGAGGAAAGATAAGTAGGCTTGCCACTGTATCTCACTGATAATTCTCACATAATTAGTCTTTCATTCGACGTGATGATTGCATTGTTAACGCCTTCACCTACGATGCTATTGTCAGACCTGACTTAGTGACTGTTGCGTCATCAAAGGAGCACAAGCTACCGTCGAAAACATTGTTGAGTTCGATGCATGTCCTCTCTCTAGACAGAAAGCGGCTCGCCACCCCATCTATCTCTATGGCTTCGCCTGCACGTGACTCTTAGCAGCGTCTTGATTGACTTAGATTGGCTGGCTGGACGGCATGGGAAATTGTTGACGGTTATGAATTCACCGCATTGCCAGGGAAAGGCGACGTGTTGCAAAGTAGGGCTATGGCGCCGAAACGCAAAAACATCACCTTACAAGATACTTACGTTGCGAGCATCAGTTCAGAAAGGCACAATTTTTAGGTATCTATTGAATACACAGACACAATTACATTCTTCAAGCAACAGAGGGAAAACCACGATTGACCGGTGTAGTCGTATTTAATTCAGCGACAAGTTTCGACCGGTGCTTCGGTCCTGTTCACGCAACGGACCGAAGCACCGTCGAAACTTGTCGCTGAATTAAATACGACTACACCGGTCAATCGTGGTTTTCCCTCTGTTGCTTGAAGAATATGAAAGGAACCGCGCACTGCATCTTCAGAGAGACACAATTACATGTACGTATGTACTACAATAGATCTCAGACTCGTGTAGATTTCACAAAACTTCAAAATTCAGGGAGTTCGCATATATCGGCGGTTCGCGTATATCGGCGGTTTTCGTCTGTCCCTTGAGGCGCCGATATATGCGAATTCTACTGTACTTACATCATCTTTCCTGCGTTTGTTAAAAAGCACTTAGTTCAACCATTTAAGAAATTTTCTTCACAATCAAAGCAAAGTCACCCTCCTGTGATACGATTCGTTATAAATCTCACAGCACACTGTTAATCTATCTACAACATTTTTTCACCTATCTTTTTCAGAGGCCATAACTTTAAGATTTCGCAATGGAACCACCTGGGAAGAGGCAAAGTCTGTCGTAAATCAACGAGGCTTGGATCTGAGGAGAAAAGAAAAACCAGAGAGACGATCTTGATTAATTTTTGATTTTATAGCCAAGCAGATGCGTTAAACCAAACTAATGTGCATTCACAGTAAGATATCAATAATGTTTCGTCTACAAGAGCAGCAAGAAGGATTTCTAAATTTATGGTACATGCATAAAAGCATTGAAATTCTTCATGTTGCTGTTGTAGACGAAACATTGATATTTTCCATGATACACGTACAAGGCAATCATCTTCCAAGATAGCAAACTAATCTTCTAAGATAACAGACCTATCTTCCAAGTTATGACATGATTTGTCTATGTTTTCAGTGATGAAGTGAGAAGTATGGTACGTAGTGCAGGCCCTAAGTGTAGAACCATCTAGGTCATACAATTCATGCTTGAGAAGCTAAAAGAATATCTAGATTTATCAAATCTTTTTTTATCGTCAAGCACAACATCCTGATATAAATTTCAGCTGAATCTCAACATTCTTCTGTCATATTTTCGTGCACCGTTCGGCGACATCTAAGCACATGGAGGATGGGAAATGACCTGAAGATTCCATGCTATAAATTATATCTGGTGACTTTCTGGTTCTTCCCACAAAGACTATTATGCATGAATCGCGATTCATATGCCTAATTAAAAGTCTTGTGGCCAGAACCAGCTAATCAGAGAAAATTTTCCTATTTTTTAGAGGACCGATTGAATTCTCTGATTAAGTTCCTATACCGCGTTTCTTAGCGTTTGATCAGAGATGAGTACAAATATTTCATCCAGTCGAGTGAGGCATTGAATTCTTCTTGTGTCCATTTGGCAACATTTCGACCCGCATCTTTTGTGACAACATTGTGCAACAACGGTCATTCAAAAGAAAATCAGGAGATCCTCTGAGAAATTGGCAAGAATTTTTGATTTGATGCCTTTATTTCGCTACAGGTCTTCCGTTTGCACGAATTCGATCTAATCGCTCGATTTCACGTTCTTGACTTTTTGTATGAAGTCTCACAAGCTAAAAGATTTTTTATCAAGTTTCCATCTGCAAATCAATTTTCATCTGTGATGTTTGATCTTGGCGATAGAACGAAAAGGTTCTAGTGCAAAAATGTGTTTTTCAGATAAGGCCGGTGGCTCATTGCCCAACTCTTCCCTAATCGTTGCTATCATAGTTATGTAGCAATGACGCGACCCTGAAGTAAAATTTGTTAACATCTTCGAATTCCTTTTTTGTAGAAACTAAAGTTTCTGTTTATTGATCTTCTAGCCAAATTGATTACTAGAAATGCCATAAATAAGCCAATTGACATCGTGATTCAAAATAACAACACTGCGCTACGTGATTTTTGGACCGATTGAGTAGTAAGAACATCAAAAACAGAAGGGGTCCAGACTTTGGTGTCAAAATAGCCTGAGTAAAAAACTGTAAGTAAAATGTATTAACCATAAAAAATCTAGATGAGTTAAAATATATCAACTATCGGGCATAAATAGTGTTTATTTTCGAGGTGATCATTTTGATCACCCTTTGTCTTTTAAAGGTGGCAAATTACCTTTGTATCTTAAGGGTTAATGCAACCTGCAAACCAATTGCAAACTAGTAATAATACAAGCCTACGTTTTTTTCATCTGCGTTTGAGCTTAGTTAATGGCCTTCATTATTCGAAAAAGGATTTTACAAAATGCGACTACGCGCTAATACATCCAATCTTTGTGTATTCAAGATCCATTTTCGAATTTTGAAAAGACAAATTTGCTTCACCTGCGATTTATTTCTTCTTTTACAATTTGTCAAAATCGGAATCATGTCATATTGAAATATAAGAAAATTAATATAGTACATGATTTTACAAAGCCAACAAAATCATTAATACTTCGTCGAAGGCTGATGATGTCAAGACAGACTGTTGCCATGGTAATGTAGAACACACGAAATATAATTTTAGCAAGTGCAGCATTTCGCAATTAATTAGAAAATATTATGCTGATCATTTTCGATTCATTTGAATTACATAATTATTCATTAACCAATGTCCAAATTCACAAATAAAATAAATCATAGCATTATTTCATAATGTCACCATTTAACTACATATTTTCACGCTTTTCAAATTTAAAAATATCATTTGATTTCCATAATTCCCTTGCTTTGCGTCACCAGTCCAGGGGTTTGCACGTTGCTGACTATATCAGGCAAGGGAATTGTGACCTTTGAGACTTTCTCTGGAGACTTACAGTGGCGCATTCTTGACTGGTTTGACTTGATGACTCTTAGATCACTACACAAATCAGACGGAGCTGCGCCAAGGAGATCACAAAGCTAGGCTATAAATGAATGAGTTACAATTCATATTTTTGCAGCCTGATAAATGTTCAACAGATTCTCAACAAATAACGAAATATATACACAGCTGATATGGATAAAAAAACGTGAGTATAATGAAAATAAGAACAGCAGGAATACTTGTTTACAGAATGGCAATTAGCAAAGGAAGTAAATCGACACAAAAATTGAAGTGAGTAGTATGCAACTCATACTATTTTGATTTTTGCTTTTCAACAGAATGCGATATACTGACATGTCGAACTTTCAAAAACTGAACCGCGTAGTCAGTTCACTTCCAAAGCATTTGTCGTTGTGTTGATAAGGTAGTTTGTTTCGCAGATCTCCCGTATCACATTTATCAAAATTATCACATAGCACAAAGAAATCAACTCAGATAGCGTTCATTACTCATTGAGATTCAAGGACCTTGAACCACAAGCGCACGATATTCATCTAGTCAACGTAGGAATAAAGGAATTTAAAAATAAAGAAATAGAAAAGGAGTCACCATAATGACGAACTGTTTTTTTGTACTTCTTTCCACCAATCACCGCGTTTTAAACGCTTCACGTGAAGAATAATTCGAGGACGTCACCGACGATAAAATAGTGTTCTATCTCATCTGATCCAGTACCAAGAAAGTTAGAAATATACCAGTTCATAACTCAGAATTATGTACAACTCATTCATTGACCCCATTAATCCCAAAACCTTACTTAGGTTCATGAAATACTTTTCTTTGAGACACTCTCAATACGTCCATCCGAAGTGATTGAACTTTTCCGAAATGCTGGCGCACTTGAAATTCATTGCTCAATCTTTAAATGGACATGCTGGAGGATGTACAACGCCGAATACATTCATCTCATACAGAGAGCAAAGTACAAGATATAATACATAGATCACCATGAGAAAGACACCATATTTCTTGTCTAGTTTCCAACCATTAAGGTGAGTTGCCCCCAATAGCAGCACCACGGTAGCAAGAAGAGTTATTGTTGCATATAGTAGCCCTGTAAACAAAACAAAATTGATGGTAGCTTTGGTGGGGCAGTAATTTACATAATGAAATTATAGAGAATGACAATACATTGCTGACATTTAAAGTGAAACAATTTATTTTCTACAATCACGTTAACCTAGATTGAACCTCCAAAGTTTACAATTTATAATCAACCAGATATACGTGTCCAGTGCAGAGCCCGGAGTTTTTTTTAAGAAGAAAAATCCGAATATTGATGTTCTTTTGCATATAACATACATATCATAGAGTAAGTATATTAGGTAGAGTGGTAACTCCGTATTTATTGAATCCTTAATGTTTATACACTTTCGATTTTATTAAATGAACTCGAGGAGGATACAGTTGGTAATGTTACCAAATGTGAGACATGCAAGTTTTTGCAGTTTTGAAGAAATTAACACGGAATTGACTGATCATGATAGTAATGCAGAAGGAATGACAGTATTCTACACATCCTCCGTGTCATGACAGCTTTGGAGATTCAATGTTTGTTAAATAAACAACTCGATGGGTTCCTATTGCTTTCATGCTCACCCTCAAGAGTATTTTCTTAAGCGTGATCATCACAGGCAACCTGTCACTTGCAGAGCGAAATCACTTGATCAAAGACAATGATTTCAATTAACTTTGAAAGATGTAAATGGGTCCACATGACTTTTCAGATTCAAGAAATGAAACATGAATTTAGTGAATCATCGAATCATAAAATCATGCCAGTGAAAATTGAATTAAAAACTTGAAATTTCAGCCAAGAAAGCACGAATAATATTGCGACTTTTTCATTAAGACTTCCATTATAATGCGGCTCATGAAATTCCCTTACAAATTAGCTTAATTTCCGCTTAGTTAGGATGCTCATTCGCAAATATTCGTTCCTTTTGATATCCAATTTGTTTCATACTACTTACAAGAGTGCATCATCTCGGTAGTATTTAATTTTGCGAAATTTTGACTTTTTAAGACTGCTCAAATAATTTTTTGGACCACGGGAACGTAATCTCCACAAAAAACTGAATCTTTTCCTCTAAAAAGTTTCACTATACAAATACTATTTTGAGTCGACCTCTATATATATATATGACTCTACCTATATATCCCCCTCTATGATACATGCTTTGTGATATAACCATCAAAACTACCTTTCTTATGTACATTGAGTTAATTGGATTGTCATATTCGTCTTTCTTAAGCTGTGGTACTTTCATGTTGGTTGTGTCTTTCTTTTCTTGATTATGTCTTGGCATGACTAAGATGCACCGCAAAACCTGTAATAGAACGCCGCTTCCTGAATCCTCTCTAGCCTGTATGATTAGTGAGCACAGAGCCATTTGCAGATGTAAGGCCTCTCCAAGATCTGATGTGTTATTTGCAATAAATCATTCGCAGCATACCAATCCCACGAATACCTCATGATTCCTCATTACTAACAATTGATTGATATTAACCATTAAGTGCCTGCCATGTTAATCAACATTTGCGTTGCTGGTCATCTTGTTTTCTTTAAATGTAGTAATTTGGCTTCCACAATATAGCAGATAGAGCAAATATGCCCTCTTGTCAAGTTGAGTATTTATTATTGGCATATAGGTAAATTAGGCACGAATGTTTATGTCAACATAACTTATAAATCAATTTATTGAACATCGATATAAGGAAAATATACATTTAATGTCATATTAAGCTTCAATCATATAAAAAAATAAATCATGCTAGTAAACCGAAATGCAAATACTTTCATAATATATCGGGCATTTAGTAAAGGATTTAGTTATTTGAGAATTTTATGGAAAGAGCATACATGTAAATAAAAGCTCTATTGAAGCGATACTTCTCAACACTTTTAGCCTCGGAGATGTTGAAAATGGACCACCGGCCTCTAATAGAACGTCACCTGTAATACGTAGACCGCCACCCAAGAGGGAGAGAGAGTTGAAAAATAGACCGCCAATGCAGTCTATTGCAGGTTTTACCGTATTTTACTATCATTCATGAGAGTAGAATCTGCGCTGTGATGTTTTTCATAAAAACACAAAAATCAACATGAAATCCCGTACAGAAAAAATTGGTATGAATCATACTATGAAACATTCGTATGAAACAGACGTATGTAACATAGCATGAAACATACTATGGACATGTAACGCTCTGTCGAGCCATACCCTGGCATGCGTATGATTCATACTATGACTTAACATATTATGAAACTTAGTATGAAGCATACCCTAAACCATACTCAGCAAAATCATACTATGAAACATACCATGAAAAATCATATACGTATTCATACCAGACACACTATGAAAACGTAGTATGAATCATAGTATGGAACAGGCGTATGAAGCATACTATGAAACATACTATGAACATGTAACGCTCTGTCGGGCCATACCCTAACATACGTACGATTCATACTATGACTTTACATAGTATGAATCATATTATGAAAATAGTATGCATTCTCATATGGCATACGCTGTGAAACACAGTATGGAACAGACATACGAAACATAGTATGAGACGTACTATGAGCATGTAGCGCGTTGTCGTGCCATACGCATGAGTCATACAAAGAAACATACCATGAAAATAGGTACGTATACTCATCCTGAACACGCGTGAGTTTTCGGAGCATGTTTCTGACATAAAAATGCAACATATGTGCATAAAGCAGTATATCGTACGAAGGAATATCATACATAGGCACATATGTTTTAATGTTGTACATATACTCTATAACACCATGAATTCATTATTATATGCACCATTTATCGTATGAATAATAATATGCATTCTGTATTCAATATGTCGTACTTTAATATGAAAGAGAACACAGTCAAAAACACCTTGTGTCTCCGGTAACATGCTAAATATAGCAAGTCAACTGATTTAGATACAAAACATATCATGAGGGAGACAGCTATTATCAGCATTTTAAGATCATAATAATGACAATTTCTCATACGTTAAAATCACATTTATGGCATTGATTTGTTACAACACACGAACGACGTACCCATTTGATCAAAGATAAACATATTTGTATGATTTTTCAAAATCAAAGTTCGAGTGAAGAGAACGGTACCATAAACCTCAAGCAGAAGATACAAAAAGAAAGTGAAGCAACTCGTTAGCACTCAGTAACATAAACAATCTTAAAAGAATCCGTTATCGTTATCTGTAATACAAGTAGCTAATAATAATGCTCCCGCGTCAAGACGGTGTGAAGTTAATTGATACAATGACACACTAATAAAAGAATTATACACGTTTATGATATGGTGGCAATTTCTCAAGCAATAATAGGAAAGATAAATAGTCAAAATAAATATCAACAATATTTTTTCGAAACTAATTGAATTAGTTTTTATTTCTTTCATGAATCATGTTTGATAGAATTACTTATCTAAAATATGTTGGTGCTCAAAATAGCGCTTAATCAATGGCAACTCAAGGAAATTATATTAGTAACACTTTCATATTTAACTTCTAGATTACTCAAAAATGGACTTTCAAATGTTTACTGACGTTGTAGAGATCCACAATACACATGGGACTTTTTAAAAGTAAACTCGTTGAATTACTAATTCTTTGATCAAAAGAAAGATACAAGACACGTCATTATTTCGTTTCAACAAGAATAATACCTGCTCTTAATGGTAATCGTTCATCAAATTCTTATGATATCATCATGTTATGTAAACAAAATTTATGATAAATTTTCAGCTTGCAGCAACGACTTTTTGCATGAAGTATCTGAAAAGCATGAACAATATATACACACAGTCATGGAAAAAATATAGTACCCGATAAGTTGCAACACATTGTTGGCAGCAATCGATGTTAATAACCACAAATCAACATACGCTAGTGTTATACTATGATCTAAACGAAGGAATGCGATCATGCTGAAGCTGCGGACAGTCCATAAATATCTGCTGATTTGAGTTAACACTACACAAAGAAACCAACATGATATTAATAAAATGGCTTGGAAGTGTCACTTCATTCTAGATCGCTGTCGGCTTTGGCTACGCGCGGTACTGACTTAACTGAGTTTTTGAAAGGTCAAATTTATGCATTATTTTCAAAACCAAAAATAGCTGAGTGCTTGAGCATTTCAGAGAACACGGTCAAAAAGTATCGTCAGAGATTGTCGATGGACAAGCTGAAGGAAGCAACCGAGGTGCTTGTGGGCGGAAGAAGGTGACCGAGAAGATTAAAAGATTGTCAGGATGTCTTCAGAAAATCCTTTCATGTCTTCCAGAGAAATAAAGCAGGACTCGCATCTTGAATGTGACAGAAGAACAATTTCGAATCGGTTGCGAGATGCTGGTCTCAAGTCCTTTGCACCGACAAGGAAGACTCTACTGACTGAAGACCATCAACATTGCAGACTTGAATGGGCTCGGCAAAAATCCAATTGGATCTCTAGAAGGTAGAAGGCAGTTGTGTTTTCTGATGAATCGCGATTCTGCCTAGGACAATCCCGCGTGCAGTAAGTTCGAAAATCCTTCGCATGCCGATATTCGGAACCTTATGTTTGCAGCATTCCCAATCGGTCTATGCCTCATGCAATGGTATGGGGATCATTTTCTGTAAACGGCTTCACGGATTTAGTCAGAATCGAAACCCACATTGATTCTGAACAGTATACTAATATTCTTGTAGAGCACCTCGTGCCAATTTGGCCCATGATATCTCAAGGAAAAGGCATTTTCCAACAAGACAATGCGCCTATCCATACTGCCCTTCGAACGCGAACATTTCTCCAACAGAATGATATCAACATCCTTGACTGACCTCCTTACCCTATCGAAAATGTGCGGGGTAGAATGGAACTGAAATTGCAAAGGGAATATGAAAATCCGTCTAACAGTGACGAACTTTTTGCAACTTTAGAAGAAATTTGAAGAGAACTCATGGAAGTACGGAGTTATCGGGAATCCCTAATTTATTCGATGACTGATCGTGTGGAAGAAGTCATGCGTGCTGACGGAGGCATCACAAGATTTTAATATTGTACTTTTATCACTATCATGATGTTCATTTATCGGAGTAATAACAGGTATGTGAAAGTGACGCAGGAACAATTCCTGTGTTTTCATTTTTTTTCACCGGGTACTATATTTTTTCCATGACTGTATATATGAAAGAATTTCAGTATCACAAGAATCAGAACTATTGACGAATTCGTCATCTGCAAATAATGTCATTATATGTTAGCAAAATAGTTATATAATACTAGACAAAGATAATTAAATGAAAAATATTTATTTCCAATGACTGAGATGAAAATGGGTACGTCGTTCATCACGAAATTGAACAACAACATTATGAAATGCGTATATTCAACAAAAGTTATATTTGATATCACCCATTAATTCTGTATAGATGACTGATCACCAGCATCATTCAGCATGGGTACAAAATTCGGGTTAAGCATCAAACATCATAGTAGAAAAAATTGCCGCTACCCAACATAGATTACTCCTGCACAATAACATGTAGTATATTTGTATACAGTATGAATTTAAATAATTAATATTTAATTATGACAATGCTTCATAGTATGTTAATACATACGTATGCGCTATTCATACTTGTGCATACTATGTTTCATACTATGATAATGCATACATATGCGTAATACGTTTTTTATTCATAGTATGTTTCATGGAATGTCAAGACATACGTATGCATCGCTCATAATTATGCATAATATTCTTCATAGTATGTTAATACATACGTATGCGCTATTCATACTTATGCATACTATGTTTCATAGTATGTTAATACATGCGTATGCACTATTCATACTTGTGCATAGTATGTTTCATAGTATGTTATTACATACATATGCGTTGTCATACTATTTTTCATACCTTTTCATACTATGATTCATACGGACTTATTTCTGTACGGGATATTATATAGGGAATATCAACCACATTTAGCCAACAAGTTGAAGAGAAAATAGGAATTTTCGTCAAAATTCTTTTCTTAGGACTGTAAATAGGCATTTTGGATAGTGTTTAAAATCTATGCATTGTCTATTCCTTTGTACTTTTTCGAATCATGGATTGCGTCGTCTAATTGCTTTATTAATATAATGCGCTCAGTGGACGATAGTGAATGGCGATCCAATCTTTCGATGAGCGAATTAGTAGTTTGAAGCTCTTTACTGTATGAATATGTTTAGAGATTGCTATGCAAGAGCAAATAGAACGCTATGTTAAAACTACGTAGCAAAAATTTAAGAAATCTATGAAAACAATGGAGCTTATGCAGTGTTTTAGCACGCATTTTTGACAATTATCAAATTAAATCAAAAGCTTAAACATGCATGCAGTTTTGAATACCACACACACACATGCTTAAAGTCTTCCCAACGACTTACTTCACGGCGGTTTGCTTAATTGTGAATTTTGATCGTGAATATTATTAATCTATGATGGTCAAAATATGATGATGCACTCTTTTTCCCCTAGATAGGATATTGAAATTTTCTTTCAGCAGCATTGTAATGCTATCTGACCCTGATGCTGGTTGTGAAACTGAAATATTGGTCAATAAAAATTCAAATTTTGCAGCTTAGAGCTTTTCATATTTTTATAATTTTACCCATATTCTTTTTTCCTTGCAGAATGATTTCCAATATTCAATAGGAAAATTCAAGGAAAACATTTCTTGGTAGTTGAAGACTCAGCGTTTCGCCTTCTGTCAGGCTAACATAGCGAATTCGATGGGCAGCAGTATAATTAAAATTCCAGACGGGGAAAAACGGCCTTCAGAGAGATTTTCAGATTATTTCTGGAAATTCTTCTATGAATGTAATTTGTCATGTAACTCATTTCAGTCCAGTATTTACATAGAGGGTCGTGTGATTCAAAATTAGTTTTCTCTGAGACGGGATGAATAAAGGTTACGTAATTCTCTTTAATGCTGTTGAACTTTAATCAACATAATCACGTTGATATTGTTTCAGTTACAACGCCATCTATTTTTAATGGATTATCAATTGAATTAGCCATTCATATTTACTTTGTTTGGGAATACCAAGGAGAACAGGTGTCAACCCTATTTGTAAAACTGATGTAATTTAACAACTAACGTGTTCGCTATTATCAAGGTCTAACATGGCATAATGATTTAATGTATATAATCAATGCAACACCTTGGTAATGCCGATCGCGTAGATCACTGAAATCTAATGGATTGAAGGAAAGAAAAAAGAAAAAATAGCATTTATTCTGCTTGGTAGTTCCAAACTAAGCAAAACTGGTCTGATGAATTTTTGTAATAATGTATGCAAATGTGGTCTAGAGAATGAAGAAGCTTGTATGGTATTAATACAGATATGATAGCAAAACAGATAATCCGGTCACATGGTTGGGAGAGGTGATGACTTGGGTGAAATATTTTCGCTGTAAGTTGAAATTAGGGATGCACCGGATTTGAAAAATTTTGAATCCGGCCGGAGCTGGATTTGCTGGATTTTCAAAAACTCTGGCCGGATTTGGAGATCAAACAAATCTACACTACATTATGTAATTTTTTCCGGAATAGTACAAAGAATCCATAGTAGTAACTGAATTAGACGTTTAAAAGCCACATTTGAAAGATATGTTGCCTTATCTGTAATTTGTCCTCAATTTCTGGTTTAATTAGCTGCAGGCTGATTTACTCAAGTTTGGTAGCAAAGGAAATTTATTGACTTGTAGATAGATCTATATTTTATCACTAAATTTCAAGTAAAAAAATCTAGTTATCACGTCATTTGATGTAGACCTGTCGATTATATAAAAAAATCGAAGTGAGTACATGAGACGTAACAAAAATTCATTCAATTAATGTCCCTGAAGAGACAGTCTGTTGACTTTCATTTCACAACGTAGCGCAATATACGTTTGAATCCTGGTACAAGTGACCTTCCAGAACTTAATGTCATTCGGTAAAAAATCGGGCTATGGTCATCAGATGAATGATAAACTAGATGCAGTCTACATACAACAATAGCATATCCATTCTAGGTACTTCTATTCTTCTCCCCCCCCCCACATTTCTGTTGTTGACACCCGGGAGTGTTGCATCATCAATGATCTTCTCTTGCTCCCACGGGCAGTCTCACTAACGTCGCATAGCGTTGAGTGTGTAAAACTCGTCTTATCTGACTTGTAGAACATTTACAGCCTCAAAATTAGACAACTGCTCGTCATTTGTCTGTAGACAACAATCACACGAAGCTCATGATCACAGCTGTACCTTGCATTCTAACCTAGTATCCAAGGGACCAATCCTTCATCTCAGGGTTCAAGTAAGACTTATCAGTCGTGTTGTAGTGTCGCTCAGTGACAGATCCAGTCTATTCGAAACCCAATGTGACTAACTTTGGCAAAAGTTGATGATTTTGGGAAATTTGAAAAATGTGGGGGGGAGGAAGAATAGAAGTACCCCATTCTGTATACATGTAGATTACACGGCATGTATTGATGTAACGATGCATGAAGTATTTTAAGCTATATACTGGAAATAAATAAAAATCATAATTAAGAAAACAAAAAAATATATTGTAGAGCTCCTTAGAAGAACAATAAATAACGGCAGACGGTAAATAACCAACTTTTCAGATGCTGAAAATCCGGCCGGATTAAGAAAAAATGTAAAATCCGGTGCACCCCCGTTGAAATTTTAAGATATAGACTTTGTACGATTCGATGCGCCATTATAATTTCATAGACAGAACCGGCCTTTTACTGTATAGGCGAATGATCCAATAGCAAATCAGTACTTTATCAGTACTTAATACATATCAATACTTTGGTAGAAAGACAATTCAGCCAGGAACTAATCAGCAATTTGATAGTCTTCAGCTAGAGAACACGGTCAGTGGCTTCATTCCTCAAGACAATCACAGCATCGACTGTCAAATCAAACTACTAATATATCATGATAACAGTAAACCAAAAGACACATTTAAATATGCAGTGAATGAATAATAACAGTATACATTTGTACACTGCGAACCAACATGGAGGATCATCAGCAGTACACCAGATGTCATCAACGTTTCGGCCATTTAAGTACTGGACGTCTCTATCTGGCTGGCCGGTACTGCGCCGGATAACCTAAGCAGCACCTCCTCCACTATGGCGTCCCATAATCCCAAAAATCCAAGCAGAGGCCGTTTCCGCTGCAGCACACACCTTCTTCATACACTTACTTGCTTCTTTTCCGCCTATCCCCAGTGCACTTATCCACCTTCTCAAGCTGTTAGACGCAAAACCGCGACACCCCACCTCCACCGTCCACAACTCAGCCATCCACCCATTCTCCTTGCACTCGTTTATCAGTTCTTCATATTTACCCAACTTCCTCTGGCGAGCTTCCCCAATCCTTGATTCCCACGGCACTGTCAGCTCCATGCACACCATCGACTTTGCTTTCCTTGATACCAACGTCATATCAGGCCTGTGTTCGGTGATCACAATTTCAGGTGGAACCGTCTTCTTCCCTTGGGTGTCAACAAGCATCTCCCAGTCTGATGCTCCCACCAACAATCCACTGTCACGTGCCACCTTTCCCTTCGAAGCTGATACGTGACCTTCTCTCACAAATTTGATGCCCTTGATTTTATTTGGGCCATCCTCTCTTCTCCGTCGCACTGCCTCTTCCCCAATGGCCGCCAGTTCCTGCAGCACCTGGTTATGTCTCCAGGTATATGCTCTCAGCAGCTGAGGACAGGAAGACAAGGTGTGCTCCAGGCTCCCTGTCCTCAGTCTGCAGCATGGACAACTATCATCACTGGACACACCCCACCTCTTCAGATTTGATGCCGACGGCAGAACGTCGAACGTCCCGCTTATTAGAAATCTAATTGCGCCCGACGCCATGCTGAGCAGCTCATTCCAACTGATCTTCTTGCTTTCGACATCCTCCCATTTGATCCATGCCCCTTGAGATGGCTGTTGTGCGGCTTTTAAAACTCTCATCTCCTCTTCCTTTTCTCTAACCTCCTCAATAGCGAGATCTCTTCGTCCCCTTGCATTCACCTTGCTATACCATCTGCGGGTCTCCAGCATACCGACTCCACGTCTTCCAATTTGAACTGTCCCTAATACCTCTCTCCATTTTGCCTGACCAATTGCTTCGTCAGTTGCATCTTCCGCTCGCCACTTTCTGCCAGTCCGGATAACAGGTCTTGACTGCGCGATGCACTGATCCGGGGAGTCGCGCATCATCAAACACTGGCGTACCTTTGACACCTTGAATTCTTCGACCAAAGAAGACATCGGCCACTTCAGTTTCCCAGAGGTGCAATACAATGCCGTGTCTGACAGCATTCTTGGGACTCCCAACCACTTCCGAGTGAAAACATTAATAGATTGCTGCATCTTTCCTACTCTTGTTATAGCTACCTCATACACCATCAGCTTCCACATCAATCGAGGCAGAAGTCCAAATTGACAGCACCGCAGTTTCGCCTTCCAGGAATCATTGCTCTATCGATTGCCTTCAACCAGATCTTCAGCTGTTCATGAATCTCAACTCCTCTGTGCCGGTCACTCAATGTGCCTTCATACCATCTCCCAAGGCTATTCACTCCAATTTCTGAAACTTGAGGCACGTTTTCTCCATCAACAACAAAACGTTTGTCCACAATTCTGCCACCCCTCAGGGACACACTGCGACTCTTCCTCGCTTTGAATTTCATTCGAGCCCAACAAATTAGATCTTCCAATCTCGTCAGGCACCTTCTGGTTTGCTCTTCATTAGCTGACAAAATGGTCAAATCATCCATAAATGCTCTAATCATCGGCGCTCTCACATCTTCCGCCAAGCGCACTCCTTCCATATCAACGCTGGCTTTACGGACTATTATTTCCATGCCCATCACAAATAAGAGTGGCGAAACCGGACAACCCATCGGAATACCAACCTCCAGGTCCTGCCAATCAGTCGTGTAACTTTTAGTCGTAAAGCGCATTCTAAACTGTTGATAATAGGTTCTAAGTATCTCGCGTACCTCAATCGGGACCCAGAAGAAATCCATAGCAAACTGGAGCAGATTGTGTGGAATCGACCCGTACGAGAAAAATAGAGACAAAAGCGAAAACAGAGTAAGCAGGATCCCAAAAAAGGAATGAGAGTTATGAATATTTCGCCCTATTGGTGGCTGAAGCTGCATCATATTGATACTAACACCTACGAACGTTATCAAACTAACACGTGAGTTGTTTACATGATAATATACTCTACATTCCTCTAATAAACAATGTTTGCCATTGGTGTTTGTTTGCAATCACCTACTTTAAGTGCGGCATTTATTAAAAGGCAAGTTTCTAAATTTACTAGATTTTCCAAATTGAATAACAGAATAATTAATAGGCATGTGACGTCTATGGAAAGCATAGAAATCGACAACAATGAAACCTCTAGAACGGAGGTTAAGCTTCATGCAATACACAATAGTGGCACATAAATCGCACGCATTTTCACTTAGATACACCTGTCAACGGCTGTATCATTGGGTTAGAATCAGTCACATGTGTAATTCTAAGCTTTTCATTGGTCATTCATGCCTCAACTTAGTTCCCCCGGCGGTGCCGCGACCTTGAGTCAATTTCCATTCTAGTCAACTTCAGTTAAACAATCTATTTCTATGATGGAAAGTGTCAATAAGAGCCGATAAACTCATCTAGCATTCTTCTGCAGCATTACCTACTATGTTCATTTCCGCGTGATGGCTTCGACGTTGAATGAACACAAAATGGAGCTAATTTCTTGGAATTACCGGTACTACCCTTGCACTTGCTGTTGTCTTCTCATGGTCATATGAAGGCAGAGCTTACGCAAGACATGAGCGTGATGGGTCATAACACGGCTCAGGAATAAGTCATCAAATCTGATGATGATGACGATATAAATTAGATGCATTGGTTTGAGTGTGAGGTTGATTGTGAGGCCTTCATATGTGACTTTTATTATCATAATATAGACTACAAATAGTGAAAAATCAAGAAGCATTGAAGTGATGTTTGATAGCTACGAATACATCCTTGTTTTTTTTCTCAAGTAGCAGTGTAGCTATTTGTAAGGCTTTTCGCATGGTCTCCTCACAAAAACACTGACCAGTACCAATACATATGTGAAGCGATGAATAGTAGTGGTCGCAATACCGGCATATCTATGCTTAAATGATGATCAAGCCGGCATTTGCCGGTGCCATCGTTTATAAAATGAAAACACAAGAATTATAGGAAGAGTGCGGTAACTACTTTTAGAGGTCCGATAAAAGCAGATAGTAATGGTATTCTAACCCCAAAACGATGAAATCCATGTCAGTGTCTGCGTCTATCTGCAATGTCTAGTCAGCATAAGTGGGAAACTTGCAGCAAATAAAGACAGTAGTGAAATACGCTTCCCTCTGCTTCCCTTTAAGTTGGTGAAACGCTAAAATTACAATCACAAATAAGGTGAAGATGAAATCTGAGCTAAGTACTTTCTTCCGCTGCTAACATTACTTATTACTTGGAATGACTGGACTATCTCCAGTCACCACTATTACCTTCCTAATGATCTTCATGCAACGATTCTGCCATTGCTCTCTCCAAAGTTCCTTCCATTGTCCTCACATGATGTCATCGCTATCTCCGATTCCTCAGAAGATTCACGATCGATCTTGGAAATTGGTGGATCATCCACTTCTTTTGGTGTAATTCAATCTCATCAGTAATGCACAACCACAAATCACAATATATTTCTTTTCGAGCTTAGATTGAAGGTTGTGAAGATATTGCAGCATAGCTGATTAATTCGTGTAGTGATCTCTTCTAACTATTCTATATTCGATGAATTGTTTCATTGACATTACTTTATTTCTTCAGCAAAATTAAGCATTGGAAATGTAACACCGGTTTTGGAAATAACGGAAAACTACAAAATACCGACAGTCAGCATTGCGACCCCTAATGGATAGCATGTCAAATAAGTTAGAACGGTGTATTTTGAACTTCTTGACTTGTTATCTATCGCTTCATATTTTGTTCTTTATGTCTTGGTGGATGTTTCTCTGAAGAGACCACCCAAGAAGCCTTAGGAATGCTATTCTGTTCATTATTGCTTCAAAGCAATATGAAGAATGAGCATAAACATCTGCACAATTGATTGTAAGTCTTCAGGAGCAGATGTCACAAACTTTTCATCTTCATGCGTGTCCGCAGCAGCCTTAGCGGCCATGCCTTTTAAGTCGGACACAAAAACAATTCTTTTGCAGCCATGAATTGGTATTCACTGATCAATTAAATACTGTGATTACTCACCTGTTGAATACACCTCCACAGGCTTTCCATAGATAATAGAATGCAGTAACCAAGGGAATCCCATACATACGAGGATGTCAAATATGTTGCTTCCGACAGCGTTCGACACTGCCATATCTCCTTCACCTGAAACGAAAAATAAATTCAAGTAGTACATTACACATTTAAGGCTTTCCGTTCTTCACGACCTGCCGATAAATACGGGAACAATCTACAAGCTGCCCGCTACCTATCTTTTGCAGAACTTTCAACCCCAAGTATAGGAAAGAGGCATGAATGACATGACATATATGAGAAGGAGCAGTAATTCTACATGCGGCAGCAATTATGCAGATGAGTTTCTGCTCTGTTATGTCTTTCACTCCTCGTGGTTTCCGTGGCACAGTGGTTAAGTGCTTGGCCTAGCGATCTTCTGGTCCAGAGGTCGAGCCCCGAAATTGTCATAGGAAGTCGTCAGGAAGGGTATTCGGACTAAAAGATCACAACGCTCCACATCAAAGTCTGACTGTGTAGCATCGTCCAAGCCCCCAGTAAGAGGGAGTAGTTACGTAAAACCATTCATTTATCATCATTCCAAATGGACGGATTCTAAAGGACCAAGATTAAACAGTTCAATTTGATTTCTACAACCAAACACGAACATCTGCTTTCATTCTACGCCTGCTTCTATTGACCAACTACGTCCGATCAGTTTGTTATGTACACCAGCAAAGTTTTTAGAGTCCCACGTCCTGAATCACATGAGAGAACGCTTTCAGGAAGATTGTCCTAATTTTCAATTTGCATATAAAAAAGGCTCTGATACTACATGTTGCCTGATAAACATGCACAATGCTGTTACTGGAATTCTATATATTCTCTATAGATCGCTCTGAAATCAGCTGCTGTATGTTATTGAATTATGATTTTTCGAAAGCTTTCGATAGCGTTTGTCATAAGATTTTGATTGAAAAGCTTTGTGATTCAAATTATCCTTGTGGTTTCGTGAAATGGCTCTTTTCATATTTGAGTGATCGCTATCAATGTGTTAAGTTGGTCAGTGTTTTGAGTTATCCTTTGAAAGTCACTAGTGGTGCAGCTCAAGGCTCTTTGCTAGGACCTTTTCTTTTTACATTTTATTGTAAAGACATCAGGCCCTTGTCTAAAAATACGATTGTTTTTATGCACGCTGATGACATTTGTGAAGTTCGTCCCATTTTTAAAGAGTCTATTTCTGAATCCATCGAACTCATGTTGTCTGAATATAATTGCATCAAAGAGTAGTCCCTGTTAAATAAGTTGAAGCTGAATGCTTCTAAAACAAAAGCACTATGTATTACGAAACGAAATTTTGAAGTCTACTTTCCTTGTTGTTAAAGAGTTGAAGATCTTGGGTGTCGTCTGGAATGATCGTCTTACTTGGGTTGATCATTTTCGAAATATTTTTAAGATTTGTTTAAAAAGGTTGTACATGTTGAAGATCCTACGCAACATACTAAATCATGACGATCTATGGTTTGTATTCAAAGGTGTTATTCAAAGTGTTCTGATGTATTGTACATGCTTATTCCGCATATTAGACAGTGAATCTTTATATTTCATCGATCGCCTATTTAAGCGAGCGCGTAAATTGATATGCCCATTCCAATGTAATTGTAGAAACTTTTCGTCAACTTTTCATGAAGAACGTTTGGCGGCCTTCCGATCATTGTTTTACAAATGTCAAGCTGAGAATCACTCTTTATACTCCATTGTACGTGTTATGACTCTAAAAGACTAAAATTTCAATTTTGTCGAACATCTTTGTGACAAAATTGTTTTGTTATTATGTCAACGTTGGTAATTAATGAATTGACTGATCTCATTTCTGCTGTTCCTTCATGACCTGTATCTGATCTTGACGCTTGAAATTTTTGATTTTCATTTGGTAAATATATACATTATTCCATTCTATTCTATCTATTCCATTTGACATTTGTCAGCATATAGAGCGTAATCACCGGCAATGACGAACTTGAAACGGCAATGTTGCAAGAGGAACAACATAATGCAACTTGATTCGGCATGTCATACACTTGATATGACAAGTCACAAAACATTGCCCTAGTGATGACCTATCGCAATCCCTGGTGCTCGCGGACTTCTTGAGCTTATTCTGTCTTCTCAGCATGCTGATAAGCCCCCTTCATTGACAACATATGCAGCAGGTTCTCTCAATATTCAGTCCAAAGAATTGCAGGTGCATTTTTGTTGATAAGTAAGTTGTCTGTAGGAATAGGATAAGTGATGGTGGCAAACGGGAGGAACATGATTGAATGGTTGTATTCAAAGAAAATAGTTCACTCCCTTACATTTTCCGCAAACGCCGTTTTTTACTGAACGTTTCGGGTCCAGATCTTTCTTCACAAAGTCAAAACAGAATAAAATACTTTGTATCTGACCTCGCTTTTGAACAAAATAAAATAAAATAAACTGCTGTTCCACATATTGGCTTTGTCCATTAACTGAAAAATCAGCCAAAAGAAATTCAAACCTTTTCAATATTCTATATTTTTAGGATTAAATCTCTGCCGGCTGATTTTTTAGTTAATGAACAGAGCCATTGCAGAGAAAAAACATTTTATAACGTGTCATTTTTAATGCTTTCTTATTATCATACTACTATCTGATGAAATGAATGCGATCTTTTGCAAAAGTTTCAAGCTATAGGTAGAAAACCAAATCCTGGCAGTGCGCGATTTATAATACCTTTACAAGGGCTACTTTGATACCACAGCATCAGCATGCAGTACTACATTCGACGATGCATCGTGATAGTGGACATTTTTTATTAAGCTATTGTTGGAAATTGTCGACGGATAAACACGCAAATGAGGGGAAGGGGTTAATGTACAGCGAAAAAACTCATGAATCTTGGCATTTGCTCCAATGTGACCATATTTCCTGGTAATTCCTCGCAAATATCAATGCGACAATGCAGTGATTCGATCATTTTTGACAATCACTCATGGTACTTATCATGCAAGTTGAAATCATAGAAACTAACATAATAGTTCGACAGTCGGTACGATTTTCTGCAGAGATCAAGGACGAAAATGAGACTTCCAAGAATGATGTGCACCTTTGGCTTTTACGAATCTGCTCGTCATTCGAGTTCCTCGGCTCCTGTTTTTTTCAGACAGGATCACAGAAAGCACATGCAATTCCGATGGGAAGTAGGATGAAGTTTTCGGTAAAAATAACATTTATTTGTGTTTTCTGTGACTAGGTAAAAAGTGCAGAGGCCAGAGCTATCATTTTTGGCATGGAATGTCATTCAGTAATTTTTAAGTTAATTGTGAAGTTATTAGTGAATTAAGTTAATTTCATGCGAACAGCAAATTCCGGTCTGTAATATATGAGAGAATGTGATTAAATGTGGCTAAAATTCAATCGCAATGTTTTCTCTATCGATGTTAAGATGCTGGTTGAATCTCAATGAGCATATCTTCACAAACAAATGTAGATGAGCACATGATAGGAAATGTCCTCAAGATATTCCATGCCGGAAACATATGAATCTACATCTAAACTTGGTACTTCCCCGTCACTTCATCCGAGAAAACACAGTAAATACAGATAGAATTCATTTTTGCCGAAAACTGTCATCTGCTACCCATCGGATTTGCATGGTCTTCCCTTTGATCCTACAGTGTATCATCTAAGAAGATGAACCGGATAGGACTCGGCAGACGCGCAGATTTGTAGTAGTCATGTGGAGGGAGTGCATCATACTGTCATTTTCGGCCTCGTTTCCTGAGTCCTCGGCTACTGTGTTGCTGAGTCAATGGCCATGTTTCCGCTCCGTATAGCAGTACACAGATCGCAGATGTGTTTCGTATACTTGAGCTCTACACTTTATTGGGACGGGACTTTATCTTGACGGCACAGCAGGCGGCTAAGATCGCCTCATTTTCAACCATGCTGCCGAAATTGGATCCTACCACCTTCTCTGCCCTGCATCGCAGCTAAGCATATCACCCAAATAGCAGAACTCGTGTACTTCCTTCATGGAGAGACGGTCAAAGCTCACGGAGTCGTCCTTTGGCATATCACTATGCCCCATGCAAATTGGGCTACGAAAGTTCACAATTCCTGTCACATTTCGCAGACGAGCACAAACTCGTTCGGGTTACCAGACGATAAAATAACTTGAATTTTGATAAACGTAAGGCAAAATTTACTTGTCGTTTGATAATGTAACCTTCAAGTTTCACGGCAAGCTTCCTGAGTTATGGTTTAAAGCATACACGCCCTTTGTCATCAAGTTGTTCTTCATATTACGGAAATCACAAAATCAAAGAAGTCAGTTCATTAGAATGAACTTACAAATATTAATTTCTCTTTATTAAATTGACAATTTCAACAAGCAGCTGACAAAAGAAGCTCAACCTCTGCATGCGCCATTTCCTCAACTTTAACATCGTAAAATTGAAGAGCAAGCAGAAACTGCTAAAATATTCTATTTTTGACATAATGAGCAGTAACTATGAATATTGACTCTCAACGTTGAAATCAAATATGTGTTCATTGTAAATTGCAATGGCAGATGTTTACTTTGACAGTTTTTTGTTTTCATACAAACAGACGGAGCAAACAATACAAAGTAAATACAAATATAGAGTTCTGTCGATGCAAAAGACGACAAAAACAATCGGCATTTCTCAAATGTATCGAATAAGAGGAACATGTGGCAATCAATGTAGAATTCTTTCGTGTAGAGTGGAAAATGCATGAAAGCAATTCATTCTACATAAAGAAGCCTGGATGGGATTAAAAGAGCCGATGTGTAAAAGAACGAGGTAGTGGATTATATTTCTTGGCAACTATCGAGTTCACAGTAGGGCATTGACATTGAGAATGCTGTTAGTTTACAGTATTATTTATTGCATGAATATTGGTCACATTGAATGGCCCCTCATTACCATGTAAAATAATAGCTAGGACTTTGAGGTCAATACAACTATTGATTAATTAATATTTATCAACTTCCTCACCGCTGAAGAATGAAAAATTGAACAATCAGAGAAACATTTTACTTATATCAAGCGATCTTCTCGTAGCATAAATTTACATTTCGATTTATAAAGTCCTTAATCAATGCTTTAGCTCATTATTGGATAAACAACATAATTTTACACATGTAGATCGTTGCATCCTTTAGTTTACATTGCACCTGTCGAAGAGACATAATATATCAGCTGTGAAGTCATTTTCATAATCTTTTCATTATTAAATGGTGGTTCCGAATTGCATAATGAATTACCAGATTGCATCCGAGACATCAATGTAAGATCGGCCTCGAGATGTTTTTTGTGTCATCTTGTGAATGAAAAGCAATACTTCCGAAGTTGTCAATCAGTATAACGTCGATTACATTTATTCTTCCATCAACTGTTGATGGTTTTTCATTGAATTACTCAGTTAACTAAACTAAATATTTTGTTTAAAAGATCAGTATGTACTGTACAGTTGAAGCGAGATTACATGCGCGTGCAGTGTAAAGTTGTAAATGTTGGTGTGAGATTTACCTTCTGCAGTAGGTCTAACAGTTCCCTTTTTAGCTCTATTGTCCAGTTGCTTCTATGAAAACGGAGATTCAAGAGTTTTATGGCATTGCAGCTTGTACACTATCAACACAAGAAAAGGATTAACTTCATCCGTTCTTGTGTTGCACGCAGCTGGTTAGGATTTGTGACGTTGCCAAAGCTAATGCAGTGAACGAGAATGAATGATAAAAATGACAACAATGACAGAATTATCAGAAATAGAAATTATTCAAAAATTTATTGAAACTAAGAATGAAAAACAATTCAATCTATTCTACAAAATCTCTAAATACTGTTTGATATCACACCCTTAAATACTGAGAATATTCTAACAGTTTCCTCAATCTTCAACGTCCATGGTGTAGTTTGCACACATTCTTATAATTTCAGGTTACTCTGGAAAATGGTGAAGTATAAACGACAAATAGCATCATAATAAGTACTTAGTTACTTCGGCTGTCCCAAAATTAATGAGAATTTCGATGCAATCAGTGTTAGCTGTCGATTTAGCATTGAACCACTTGTGTGACGTAATGCACTGTATCTGAGAAAACTACCGACCAATCAGGAGCCATTTTCATTCAACACAACCCTGTCAGTGGTCAGACAAAGAAGAGAATATCAGAACAGTGCAACGCATGAAATGGTAATGACTTCTTTAGACATGAACAACTTCAAGTTCTACGCATTCACAAGATTCCGGCTTGGCATTACTGCAACCGATTGCTTTGGTGAGTTGACTGAAGTCTACGGAACAGCATCTCCGGGGAAGTCTACCATCTTCGGTGGTATTCAGAATTCCGTATTGGCAATGATGGTGATGGAGTTGCAGCAGACTCTGATGGTGAAGATTCAGGTGATGCAGCTGTTCCTGGCCCTTTGGTCCGAAGACTACAGGACACCTGCAATAATCCAAGCAGTTGATAATCTTGTTTGTGATGATTGCTAAGTTAGTGTCCGAGAGCTTGCTGAATACTTGGAAATTGGCAAGTCGATCGTTCACCGGATCCTTGCCAACGACCTCGGACTACGCAATGTGGCATCAGTTTGGGTCCCACATGCACTATCGGACGAGCAAAGGGCAAATTGAGTGAATTGTGCCAAACATCTTCGTCGAGTTTTCCATCAGGAAGGAATGGAGGCCTTCTGCAACAGATTCGCAGTCCAGGACGAAACGTGGGTCTACTTTTCGGGACAACCAAAGAAGTAGCAGAATCGAGCTTGGTTGGGACCAGACCAACCGCGTCCTCAAGTGGCTCGAAGAACATTGGCAGACAAGAAGGTGATGCTGTTGGTTGCTTTTACGGCGAACAAGCGTTTCTCGATCACAGCTGTTCCACCAGGCGAGAAGGTTGATGCCACCAAGATCATCAAATTCATCAGGCACACTGGTGATTTGTGGAGGGTTCTCAGATCCAATCCCATTCATCTGTCACAATTCCTGTGGATATGGGATCAGAGTCTGCTGCAACTCCATCACCATCATTGCCAATACGGAATTCTGAATACCACCGAAGATGGTAGACTTCCCCGGAGATGCTGTTCCGTAGACTTCAGTCAACTCACCAAAGCAGTCGGTTGCAGTAATGCCAAGCCGGAATCTTGTGAATGCGTAGAACTTGAAGTTGTTCATGTCTAAAGAAGTCATTACCATTTCATGCGTTGCACTGTTCTGATATTCTCTTCTTTGTCTGACCACTGACAGGGTTGTGTTGAATGAAAATGGCTCCTGATTGGTCGGTAGTTTTCTCAGATACAGTGCATTACGTCATACAAGTGGTTCAATGCTAGATCGACAGCAAACACTGTCTGCACCGAAATACTCATTAATTTCGGGACAGCCAAAGTATTTGATATTATGATGATGAAATGCATTACCATCCAGATTCACTATCAACAAAACGCAACAAACGCTCTAAGTGAGCTAGCCAAAGATCCCATATAGTTGTTCAAGAGAAGAATTTCCTATGTCGCTAAACTTAGTTTTTCATGAGCCTGTTTCGTCTACTACAACTATTTCCTGGCTAATTAGACGAATTACTACATAAATGCAGCATAGGGGACGTAGATAACTTACAATCTCAATAAAATCAATAAAGTTCAACGTTACAACCATACTACTAGAGGCTAGAACAATGCCGACATTGTCAGCCTTTTCTCGACGCTGTCATCTTCCTGCTGACTTCAGATGACACCTTAGAGGCACGACATCTAGACGAGAGGATTACAAGAGCAAGTGCTGTGTCACTGATGCACTTACCTACAATCTTTCATATTCATGTAGAGAAACATTCAAACATTGATGAGGCGGATAGGTATTACTAGCTGAAATAGGCTTCAGTCAGACTGGTAAATTCTAGAGGACTCGTATAATCAAGGCGTTGTGAACGGTCACCTCAGTTTCACAGAAATAGATGATGTTGTCCGTGCTCATAGCATGATTTTAACTCTGATTTATAAATCTGTGAACACTGCAAAATCAATCTAATACAGACTTCCTCATCTCAAAATTCAACTGGAAGCATTATTTCTATCAAAATAGCTAAATTCAATCAGACAGAAATTACCACATTGGGTATAATTTTCGCGCTGAAAAACTATTTCTGACTATTATGCCTTAAGATTTCTTTCTAAGAAATCTGAATAACAGAATTATAATCTTAGAGTTCTGCCTGTTTGAGGATACAATGAAAACATATCTGAATGCTGATGAAGATATGTGGTAGAGTGTTCGCTCTACGTCCGGGAGATCTTGGTTCAAACCTTGGTCGGGTCAAATCTAAGACACATTAAAATTGGTACACTGCATTCTTGCTAAATACTCAGAACAAAAAGAATAAGAGTGGGGTAAATGACAACTCGGCCACATGGAAGAAAGGCTCCGTGCCTAATGTGATTCCGAGTACAAACAAGGTTAACTTATCTATTTTTACTTTGCTCCCCATATTGGTGGCTTGGACGGTGCTGACATAGTCGCTGGGCCAAGCACTTTACCACAGTGCCACAGAGAACACATCGAATATGAAGTATCAGCATAATATTAAATTTTTTTGAACCTCAACTAAAATTTACAAGTTGTCACTGGCATTTATGGAAATCGATTGAGATATGAAGAACGTCAATGTGAGCTATGTAATGTGTCGCGGGTATAAAATCTCTGATTGAATGTTCAAAATATCAGAAATGACGGCAGGAACTATCACCGGCATTATGCCACTGCAAAAGTAAAACCGATTTGTACAACTTAATGAATGCGAAAACTACAAAATATCTTGAGTGTATTGCCAAATTCCTTCAAAGAGCTAGCGACTTACGCAATCTACTAAAGAGCGACCAAGGTTGGACACAATCTTGGGGTCAAAACCCAAGCCCAAGTTTGAATAAATGAATGAAATCAAGAAAACGAAGGGTATTTTGTGATGTGATAAGTATCTTTGTATTTTGTGATGCATAAAGATTCTTCTATAGGCCAAAATTCCTGTTGGACCCATGAGAACTGTGGCATTGGTGGGAAACGATTTATTATTGAAATAATTGTAATTAGTAGCCTAAGTACAAGTATTACGTCATAAAGTTTTCTTTTAATTAAACCTACACTGATATACTGACTAATTGAAGATCTTTGATTTAATTCTGATTGAGTTACACATTGCTCATAGCAAAGCCATTGTTTTCATTCTATCATTCAGAAATATAAACAAACTTGATAAATATTATAGCTGCGCAGTAAGTGCATGGTTAAACATATTTAGAATACGAAGTCGGAATGAATTTATTTTCGAATAAATGTCGGCTATCGCAGAAAGTTAAGGGTGCGAAGATAACTGCGAAGATATATTACTTCGCAGTGATATTGCAGTGATTACTTACAATTTACAATTTACTTACAAGACTAAAGGACATTTAGAAGAAAAATTTAGATTCCGATTATTCTCCTCTCTTTCATGATAACCTTTTTTTGTTGTCGTTGTAATTTACCACACGCTTAAAGCACATGTACTCTAACATATTTTGTACAATGTATCATTAAGTCTGATTCATAATGCTTCTTGGTTATTCCTGCATGTTTTTCCAATGTCTTTGGAAATAAACGTTTATTGACTTATTAGGAGTAAGCAAGCTCATATTCATCCAATCATTAATATCCCTTCCAAAAAGTCTCATAACGGAAAAGGAGAAAAATTGTCTCTACAAGAGGATATTAAGCATGGTCACACAAACAATTCGTACTTGCATTTATGCAAAAAATTGAGTCTCATCGAATTAGACTATTTTAAATTCCAACTCGAGATACCAGTCTAATTAAGTAATTTTGAAATGGGTCAGTTTTCGCTGTTACTATAGCTATGATACTTTATTTGATCGAGTTAAATTCATGTTCTGTACATGCACAACATATTAGAACGACCTATTCATGTTTTGATATTCGTTGCTTTATTAGAATAACTTATTTTCTGAATCCTTTAACCCACGCACTACGCCTCTTCACCAACAACAGAATTATCATGAAAATATGTTTCTCGAGACGACTTGTTTTACTCTTATGCTATTGTCTTATTTGGATACGCCAAAGCGTTAAACAATATGTTTTTATTCACATAGGGCTTCATAATCACAAAGGACATCTTACAAACGAAAGTTGCAATTTCGGCTGATTCATGTGTTCCTATTCTTGTAGGAGAGATTGTAACCCACACAACATGCAGGCCATTGATCATAACTATTATCACAATCATGCTAAATTTCAACCCCTATTGCAGCAATCTTCACATCAATCATCACATTCACACAGTCAGATTTCTTACACTGCTTTGAGAGTGGTGTTACATCAATAGTCGATTGGCATGTCCATAACAGACAAGAATTTTACATTGATGTTTTCCTTTAATATTTAAGTGGATTCTGAAGCAGGTTTGACACGGACTTTTCTCAATGTTGAAGCATACAGACCTTCAAAAGGATTACGAGCAAGGATTATGTGCACTTTGAATTTGCTATGAGACAAATTGACTATATGAAAAAGTGCATTCAATTGGCAGAGCGTAGAAGTGGGTGATATAAATAGCCTGACGGTTTCCGTGTTCAGCAACTATTAAACTTCACCATTATATTTTGCATGCTATCCCGTATTCAAATTAATATACCATGTTGCCTGAGTCGCTAATTTAAGGGTCTCATGGATTTGTAAGTCATTTGCGCCGACAAATCTATTTCAATGTACGAGTACAGTAAGAGAATATCAACAGTACTACACAAGACATGATTGATTAAGGGCCACCTTCGAAGCGCTTCAGTATCATTAATAGAATTACTAGGGTTATCGAACATAAACAATTACATTTCTCTTCTATGCCCAGGCGAACCGGCATTCTGCATTCTTCATGATTATGACTGTATTAGAGGTATATTGCCAGCGATATCTTCGTCTAACGGACACTAGAAATTGACAGGGCATTTAACTGAAAGTATCATGCTGATTATGTATCATGATGTCTGACGGAGTCCATCATCTCTCAATTTTTCCACTCATTATCATTCAAAATCGTATATTTCGGGTGTCATACGCCTACATCTTGCCTGAGTAGACTGTTCTTCTCCGTCTGGTGGCTGATAGAAAGTAGTGAAAAGAAGGGTTGTTGTTGTTGTCAGCAGCTATGAGGAAGTAACAAAGAGTAAATATAGTATTTTTGACCGGTCTTTTTGTCAGGAGAGACTGTCCGATTGAGAGACCTTCATGCCGCTTACGGAGGAGAAACAAGAGCGAGTGAGCGCAGTCCTTCTGCTAAGTACACAGAGCAAGCGAGGTCCCTTCCTTGTGTTTTTAAAGGAGAGGTCGAAAGAAAAAGCGGTTATCCTGTCGCAGCGAGCAAGAGGCCTTCCTGAGAATCCTGCTGGTCATGTAAGAGAGATATTAAGCAAGAGGCAAAAATCGTCCTGTTTCTAAGTGTTTATCTCAAACCCATGAATTTCCTTATCGAAATGTTTGTTATGTTTTATTGAAATGTTTACAGAAAAAATTGCTTCACGGGACAATCTGTCATTCATCCTCAACGTTATCGACATTATCTTCGTGATAAACTGACAGATTGAACAACATCCCACTGTTGTTGTATTGAAGCAAATACAACTGTCAGTACGAAGCGAACGGTTGTCATTATTCAAAAACCTTTAACCGTTGTTTTAACTCCATCGTCTTCAGTGTCTCAATCTCCGATGATTTCCCTCAATGCTCACTTTGAGGAGACGACGAGGATTCAGAGATCGTGTCCGATGCAATTCCGAACTAAATATGACCTTCTCTCTTCTAGGATTTTCAATCCATCAAGAGTTGCAGTTCAAACCGATCAATGAGACGATGTTACTGAGCGAGTATCCGGTATTTCAACAATTATTTAAATTTGAACTAATTGACAGACTTTATGATTGGAGACGATCCCTTTGATAGGCTGAACTCTGACATAAAAAAAATCAATAATTGCAAACCGCTAGTCATTCCATCGAACCTCAATATAAACGCGAAGATGTTGCATTCTGTCTACATTCGAAGGAAATATTGATAGAAAGCCGAGTGTGCACTGCTGACATTACATCATTTCCCGAGAAGTGAGATAGCTACAACCATTTTGCGAATATATTTAGCATGGACATGTCTATAGGAATATTTCGGATATAGATAATTGCCTACGATGGCAAGTTATTTTGCTTGTCAACCAGAAAGGGACTCCATTACATGCATGTCAACCGAGGAGTAATTCATCGAGCTTTTACATGCAATTGTATACGTTTCATTTCACTTTTACATGCAATTGTACGCGTATCAAAGCAAAATCAACTAAACTATATGAAGCAAGGCAAGGCATTGTTTTCCTAGTCTTTTTGTTTTGTAAAATGCCAAAAGTTACAATTTTCAACCATTGTTGTTGTTCATTAACTCTATGTGGATCTACCATTGCATTGAAGGATTAGCAGTGAGGATTGTTGCGCATATCATTTTCTTGAAAGCTCACATATATCACATTTTTGAATACATATTAGACAAAAAGTAACAATGAATCTTTATAACGATTCCAATTTGAAACAATCAATCATACACTGTAGTCTCCGTGGCACTGTGGTTAAGTGCTTGGCCTAGCGATCTTTTGGTCCAGAGGTCGAGCCCCGAAGGTGTCATTGGAAGTCGGCAGGAAGGGCATCCGGACTAAAAGTACTACAGCGCTCCATAAGTCTGACTATGTCAGTACCGTCCAAGCCCCAAGTATGGGTAGAAGTCACGCAAAAGCTTTATTTTCTTTCAATTACACAGGCCTATATATTTGCAGTAATATAAAGCAAAGAATAAATTCACTATTTTATTAGTTGAGGAATACGGCGGCACCCAGGACTCGGAATATCAACATTTGAAGCGACCGGGATATTGAACTGAGCTAAGATAGGATGCAATATTTCTAAGATCACTTGAAAAAAGGCTTTCTAATTCGCAAGCGCAAGATTCGATATTTCATTAACTATTTCTCTAATCAGTGTAAAGTCTTATATTGAAAATTTAAGTTTTTGTCATTTAAAAACACTAATATTTTTGCAATTATAATTTTTTGAAATTCTTCATAAAATTCATTTTTTTTAATTTTTGGAAATAAATTCCTTACTGTCCTAAATATCAGGAGATGGGGGGGGTATGACGGGGGGGCCCCCCCCGCGGTAATCACATTTTTTTGGGGCCCTAATTTGAATAAAATAAAAAATAACAAATTAGAGGTGATATACAGGGGCCCCGCGGAATTCCGCGATAAGTCCTTCCCTGTAAATGTAAGAGGCTGCGCATTAGGACGAAACGAAGATCAGTCTTACGGCTATTTGAAAAAGAAATTTAAATGTACTCGTAAAATGAAAAATTTGTTACATAAACTAATATCTTTTTTGATCTCCAATGCGGTCTGAGTGGGCGAAGATTCAGGAGCAAAATCCTCGTATAAAAAATCCAAAGCTTTTATTTACCTATCCTACTGAATAGGAGTAATATACAAAATAAGACACTCGATCATACGTAAGTCAAAAATCTGATCAAACATAATACTATCGATGTCTTCATCTTATCTCACCTAGTGAAAGCAGGATCGGAGAAGTGACATTCATATCAAATATTCATTTCAAGTTTCAAACACTCTCCCTGCTTGGACAATAACACGATGTGCGAAGTGGTGTTTCTGACAGCAATACAGATATCAGAATCAACCATAAACACGCAGAAAGAATTTCTTCGGGTGAAATGCTAGAATCTCTACGAACTTCTCACGTTGTGCTGACGTTGCGTCAGTCTCGATCTCAAGATTTCTTTATCTGTTACAATTCCAGGTATGACGTCATAGGATACGTAATAGCTAGAACTTTCTTAATAGAGTCGTAAGATCCTTTTTCACTATCATTCAAATATTTCAACAGATAATTAAACTGGGAGCACTGAAAGAGCTTGACAAAGCATGACAAATCATGGACAGTCTGCTTAACCTGAGCATACCTACAGTTGCAAGAGACTGTCCTACAGCGATGAAAGAGAGTCACTTAGATCACATGTTAGCTAAGGATCAATGGGTCAAGGGCACCATTCGGTGTCCCACTCAATGACCCGGTTTTTTCATTTTTGGATTAAACTGCAGTTGTAGCCTTTGAGCAAATATGGAATTAAATTTGAAAGAGTGATTTGTACAGTTTCACTTCTTCTAAACTTGTAAATCACTAAGTGATTCGAAAAACCATGTTCTTCATCGGCGAAAGACAACGAAAGCTTTAGTTCAGTGTGTATAGGTAATTGTTAAAAAATACATCTCAAAAATGGATTATAACTTGTCGACACGGCAACGAATGAGATGCTATGAGGATTCGAACTCCTCCAAGCCAGTTAGGCACTCCCACAAAGGCAATTATCGAGTCTGCGAGATGACAAAGCAAATAAGATGACTGATTATGTAACGCAAATAAGACACTTTTCAATGGAAATGAGTATTATGCGTACACTATCATTCTGTGATGACATAATTTGTTGTTTTTTGAACAGACATTGTGTCATTTTACATTCTTGCAATTGTTTACGTTGGAAATGATTTCTGAATGATTTGGTTTCGTGCGTGATTCGCACATTTATTCCTCGCTTGAATGTGAGCTTTGGCTTATATCCAACTTCACCGCTACGCTACGGGAGTTTCAGATAAAGATAGTTTCTGCTTTGAGTAAGTAACATTTTTCTGCCGTTCATTATTCGATCAGGAAAACCATTCAAACGCAAAGTTCTGCTAAATTTTTCGCTATGCCTTCGTTTTGATTCATCTTGATTAAATTCAAATATAATCATTTTTCATTTAAATTTAATGAAATTTTATTTCAAATGAAGAACAAATGAAGAAATGTTGGATTCCATGAAGTATTATAGGCGGATTAAGAAATTGGCGGAATTTCAAGTGAAGAAATAGTATTTTCCATGTGTAGTCTTAGGTATAGTGTGTAGTGTCATTGTAGTTCTATTGTTTACCTCCATTATCCACTTGTTCACTATTATCATTGTCCACCATGTGTAGTCTCAGATATAGTGTAGCATTAGTTCACTTGTAATCAGAGTAGTGGTATCATTGATGTTCTGTGTTTTACCTCCACTTTTCCATTTTTTATCTATCGGTTTCCTGTTGTTTTATAATATCCATTTTTAATTTCCTTAGCCTATAGTGACCATTGTCCTATTCTATTTCCACTACCAGCATCTAAAGTCGCCTACTCGGTACAGTATATTAGACGTCTGTTCTGAAAGCGTATGCGGCCGTTTTTGGAATCTATGGTATTAGTATACAGCACATGTATCAACAGCAAGAATGAGTAGTGTTGCAAGTCTTAAGATTTCCAGTTTTACCAGATATTGGCCAAAGGTGATCAACTTTAATTCGTTGCCACGAGAAAGCCCTAATCAACACCCTGATATTCAGATATCTTCAAATCATTTTTCTGAAGTCAAAATGCAAGTTTCGACAAGCCAACACGAGAGAGACAAAATGAGAAAATTAAAATATTGAAATGGTTGACTTCAAATTTGGACAAGTCGGTGCAAATAAAAGAGATAAAACATAGCAACAAATTCATAGTAACAAAATGAGAAAATTATATTGAGAAGAAAGAGTTTTGTTTTTAATGAGTTAGCACTATAATTATATTTAGTGAGTTAATTATATTATAATAATACTATATTTAATGAGTTAGAGGAGGTGACTAAGGAATGCCGTGGGGAAGGTCCATGGGAACTTCTGTACGCCGACGATCTAGTGCTCACTGCAGAGACTAAAGGAAAAGTTCTTTCCATGTTTCAAAGATGGAAATCCAGCTTTGAAAGAAGTGGTCTCAAGATCAACCCGGAGAAAACGAAGATCCTTCTAACGGGGAAGAAACAAAAGGACGTGATACGTACATGTAGATGGCCATGCTCTTGTTGCGGAAAAGGCGTCGGTCAGAACTCGATTCTGTGCACGGCGTGCAATAGCTGGTGCCATTTCAGATGTTCCGGTTTAACCTCAGTGAGGGCGTCGTCCCAGTTTAGATGCCCAAAGTGTATCCGAGGACACGAAGACAACGAAGATGATGACGACACGCTTCAATTGGATGAGTGCATTGTGCAAGAAGTTCAGCATTTCGGCTATCTTGGGGACATGCTTGACAGGGATGCAGGCGTCGAGAGAGCGGTGAGGACTCGCATTGCGGCGACATGGTCAAAATGGAGGGAACTCGCCAGCCTCCTAACGAACAAGGGAATACCGTTACTCTGCAGAGGGCAGATTTATCAATCTTGATTGAGATCTGTCCTGATATACGGTTCGGAGACACGGCCTCTCACAAGCAAATTGATGCATGCCATGACAACGTGTGACTTGACGATGCTTCGCTTTATGGCTGGTGTAAGATGGAGAGACAGGATCCCAAATGAAGAAGTAGTGAAAAGGTGTGGTCTGAAGGACTTGGAAGTGCTCATCCGGAGAAGCAGACTTCGCTGGTTTGGGCATGTGAAGAGGTCGGAGGACATTGTGAGAGAGGTTGAAGAAATGGAAGTGAGCGGTCGCCGACCAGTAGGAAGACCGAAAAAGTCGTGGAGGGGCTGCATCTCGGAAGATCTGAAGAAGTTCGAAATAAATGAAGATCTTGCAGCAGACCGAAGCAAGTGGAGACGAACCATCAACCGTCCAACTTCGCCACGGAATTCAAGGACGTTAAACGAGGAGTGAGTGAGTGAGTGAGCACAAAAATAATTATCATAGTAACAAAATTATAAAATTGAAATGCTGAGATGGACGATTTTTGTTTTCCATGTGCCACCGCAAAGTTAGTGATCTTTGTAGCGAAATGACAGACAGAATTGAATTATTTCGCTGGAAGGATTCAGCTCTGGATGTACGGGCGCAGAATTGAAACAGGGTGGTGGCCAAATTTCAAGCTTCAAATTCCCGGGCGAATCCCGGGCTATTTTTCCGAATTTCCGCGCTATTTTTCATGTTGACCACATATGTCATTCCAATTGCACCGCTCAAAAATTATCCTGACATTTCTTAAAAATATTTCCATCATAAATTTGAGACATTTCCTGTTTCATTTTGCTACTACATTTTGACGCATTAGATAATGAACGATATTTGACTTAACCGCACTCAGTTAAAAATGTTTGAATTCTGTGAGCGCTGGTTCTTAAGTTTCTAAACATGAACTTTTTCTCAATAGCCTGCACTCAATGAACTGCTTGGGATCTGAATGACTTCATATCGACTGAAAAGCTCATTTCCTGAACCTTCCAAAGATCAAAAATTCTTCATTTTCACAATCTAATTCATAAAATTCTAGAAAGTTGTATTTAGCCGATTTATCAGATTGAAATGTTCAAACTTGTTACGTTGAAGAAACAAATGACAAGAAACAACCATGATACATGTAATGTACAAGTTGATGCCATGGCACAATGACATGAAACTGCCATACTGGACGAAGACCGTAAGCGCCACTCTCTCGTGCGGTTCCCGGGATTGAATAGAATAGGCCGACGTTCCCGTGCGTGTCGTAAGAGGCGACTAAAAGGGACCTTTTGCCACTCCAGCTCTGGTGTTGGTAGTTTGGTATCTTATTCTCATTGCCCTTCCTCAGTGGCTATGCTAAGTTGATGTTGCGCGGGACGCATATATTTGCTTACTGGGTGTGTCGCTTCGTATTGTCGTGATGCGAAGTCTCCTATCCGCTGGACGGAGCCGGGTGAAACAACAACAACAACAATCATGAACGCCAGAAGTACTCGAACCTATCATCCTTTTTCCATCAGCTTGCGTAGAAATAATGTACGCAATGCAACCGTCTGTCATAAAATCTGTGTCCGATGTTTCCAGAAAAGTCAGATATACTACTGGAGAATCAAGGTCTCGATCTTTCTTGTTTCAAAAGTCAGCGATGGCGGTGAAAATTGACTGAGGCAAAAATTATATGAAAACAGTTATAAAAATAGAATAAATCAGTTGATGAAAAGGAAATATTTTAAATCATTATCAAGTACGAAAAATGAACCCCTCTATCATTGTAAATTCACTTAAGTCTCATAAACAATTCACGGCTACAAGCCACTCAATAAGGGCCTGATCACCTGTGCTCGTTTCAAAAAATAGATATGCAGCTAAATGTGAGATTAAGTGCGTAGGTCTAATCAAGTTTAATAAAAAACTTGCATGGTTCCGATTGCTTTCAAAAACAAAAAACTTAATACCGGCAATATGGCAGCCAATTTTTAATAGGCAATCAACCTATGTAGGTATCAACTTCCTCAACTTATGTAGGTGCAAGTAACCAACAGTGCTAAATTGTGCTGTTCTCACTCAGACGTTTTACTGCTCAAAAGGCTTTGAGCTTGCAAAAATATCTTACTACTCACGAAATTGATAACGTGAAGATAAAAGATAATTTATATATGACTTTTTTAGCACGACTCGCAACTTTAATTACACACCACTAGAGACTGCATAATTTGCTATATTGCGTGTCTGCTGCGAAATTACATGCAAGCAGATTAAGAAACACACAAAAAACGATTTTTTGTTGACCCCTGTCAATAGATGACGAGTTTATACTTGTATGCACGAATTATAGTCAATCCAATCATGTACACGACTTCGATGTGAATAACCACAGATCGTTCTTATAAGATGAAACGTTACTCATTTTTATAAGATGAAGCTTCATCATTAGCGATTTCATTATAGCTACACGTCGACAACATAATACCATCGCCTCATAGGCATCATTAGCACTGTCACACGTAAATGAAACAAATTCATGAAATCATGAATATTTCATCCAGATGTTGTGCAAACATGTATGTTTGCTATAGGTTGTGTCAATTAAGATTCGAAGAAATTTAATAGAAATAGTGGGCTTACTAATAGTCATATTAAAAGCAATTAAAATCAAGAAATTGTGCTTATTGAACTTGGTGGCAAACTATCACAAAATGGCATTCCCGGGCTACTTAAGGGCTAATTGACTATTTCGCTAAAATTTAAGGGGGATTCCCGGGCCACAACAAAATTCACGGGCGATTCCCGGGCTCGGCCACCACCCTGTGAGAAGAAAATCAAAGCTTTGACCTGGAATTGTCTATGTTTTGATTTCTCGTGGTATACGAACACGCATCGGCTCCAGAAGTCAAATCTGATGAAAAATATGATAGAAATAGAAAAGTATGCCAGTAGGACACAATACATTCTCTTGAAAGAGTGCAAGCGTACTTTACCCGCACGCAGTGAAGCCATCCAGATGAATGTACAAATGCGATTTGCATGTAAACACTCACTCGGTACCTACAGTGATTTTTTCTCTCGTGATTGTCGCAGTATGTTGCTGATGAGAAGCACCAGCGGAATTCAGCGAACTCCTCGATCCTCTTTCATTAACAAATATTTGGAGAGTCATTTGATAGTGATAATTTATTCGACAAAATTTGATAAGATCTAGAAAAATCTATGCAGTTGACCAAACAACGTCCACCTAGTTACATGGACCATTGAAGGCGAGGGACGCCGAAACACTGTCTTACTGACTTTGCTGACTTAAAGTTAATAGAACTTTCGAACATTTTTACTTTTGTGGTCCAGAAAAACTGCAGACGAATATCTTATAAGAGAGAGTTACCAACGTGACAAACTTCCCATAGAACACTCTTGACTATTTGTGCAAACAACTTTCAGTAAGCCTTAATGTTTTCTATGGCACCAGATTTTACCTTAAGTTCCCCCAATTACCAGGCTTCAGGATTTTCGTTTCCGACAGCTTGCACCGGATTCAGCATTAGCAAGGTATTTACTTCAGCGCGCTTGATCAATCTTTGCTTTACGCTGCTACGTCAGGACGATTGACGCTTCTTCTCTGTTCTTCTTGTCAACTGTGAGCCAGCATGAACATTAATTTCGAGGGGAAATAGAAATCCATCACTTGAATAACATCAACAGCATAATTTCAACTTAAATAGTCTACAACATTTGAAGCAATACATCGACTTCAGCTTTAAGATAGACGTAGAATTTCAAGAGTATATCATCTCGATAAATTGTCGACCAGATCAGAGCAGAAGTAAATTATTTAGCGTGAGAAAGGTTAGTTTGATACGATGAAGTAATCCGTTTCAAAGCGCCGAACCAATTTTCTTTCTTGATTACGCTTCACCAGATTTGAGCCGGCCGGCCATGAATTTTGAAGACCGGCCTTCCAGCTATTTATAGTAGCAATATGTTGACTATTAACGATGCATCATGCATCTTTACGTATTTTCAATTAAAGTAGAGTTTTATTTGATTTGTCGACAGCTGATATTACAAACAGTTCAACTTCTACTTGTATTTGCTATAATGAATCTAATTTCATTAACTCCCATTATAGACATATTGTGACAGGTGATTTAATTGTGATTGATGATGGTAATCTTAGAAACGCTATGTCACGTGGTACCAAACTTCGTATTCCGCAATTCTTACCGTAAAATCCTGCAAAAACTGACTTGGTTTGCTGTGTAAAATCCCATGTTGATAAAATGTCTAAATTGTTTAAAATCGATCGTGATTCTTTTCATGCTTGGAAGAAGGAAGTTGTAGCCCTTATTTGTAAGCGAATTGAAAAGCTGAAGTATACTAACATTTATTCGTGCGAGAGTTTTTTTCGATAAGATTACTCAACGTGAGTATTGACCATGCACATGATCATTTTGTTATTGTACCTGTTGACAAAGCAGCTAATGATTTTGCCGCTACTTGTAAAAAGTTGTGTATGAATATCATAATAGAAGAATTAGGCTTCGATTTACAAAGTTTGACGCCTGTGGGCAATACGACATGTTTTGTTTCTTCGGAAAAAATTGTGGACGAAGGGGCGTATCCGCAAACTTCTAGTTTTGAGAAAAATCGAGTTAATGTTTTAAACTTTCTTCGAAGCCTAAGAAAGCATATTCAAATTTCACAAAATGTAAATATTTTCGGGTGTATATCAATTCTGGATATGATGAATTCAGTGGTACCTTGCTTTTATTGATTATTATTACCTTAATTGCAGCAAATGTGATTTTAAAATTTGAATACCTCATACGCCCATTTGTAAACCCAAATTTTCACGCTAATTCCTGCTTAGGCCCTTATACGCCTGTTCGTCAACCATTTTTTGTTACTGTTACTACAAGGGATACTGCAGGTGTATGACAATCAAAAGCATGCTTGTATAGAGAACTTATTTCGCCGACATGTATACATCCCGCATTAAAAATCATAAAACAAATGTGGTCCAGTAAACTATAGTATTTTTTAACAAGTTTGATAATAATAATAATTACCTTTTATTTGGAAAAATGGGAATCAAAACCAAGCACATTGATCACAAAATGGTGATGACAGGTAAACGGAGAAGGTAAGCTAACTAAAGTGAATAAAGTACTTTGATCACGAGATACACGCATGCTGTCCATTTAGATCATTATATAAGATGGAGGAAATAATTGTGAAACAATTTTGTCTTCGGCTTGTATACGAGAAAGGGACTATTGTTCGATTTCCACGGATTCTTGGGACTATATCGAATAAAGGGTGGTCTGGTGAATTCGCTGATGTAAGAAGCTTTTTGATAGAGGAATTACATTTGAAGAAGAAGTGATTTAATTGACGATAGCGACAATTGCATGCTATAGAGCAAATGATGCGTCTTGCTCTTTTAAAAATTCTGTCGACAATGTTAGAGAATATAGAATTTAAATTGCCGAAAAGCGGGGCACAGTAAAGCAGCAAACTCTCGATGATCGACTCATAAACTTTTCATAATTCATTGTGGGATAGTATCGGCTTTAACAAGCGTAGTAGATAGAGACGACTTGAGCAACGTGATGCCTGTTTTGCAAAATGATCAACCCATGATAAATTAGATGTCCATGTAACGCCCAGAAGGTTCAAGTTTGATTCGATATCGATAGGCAATTTGAGGTCTAGATTCGCACCTTTTTTACCATGAAGTCCTGTATCAATAAAGTTAATGAAGGAGTGAATTATATGAGTGGGTGTGTTTGTCAGGATGACTTATTACAGGTGTCAGTCCGCATTTATTAGTGATTTCAAATCTTGGTATTTTGCCGATGGAATTTTTGGTGCGAAATGATAAACATGTTCAGGATTTGTAATATCCTTCTTTATCCTCTGTTCGCTGTAGCCTAGTATCGAATGCTCCTAATCAGTATGAGACACTTTGAATCCGAGTTGCAGATGTCTGTTCTTATGTGCTGGCAGACCTTTTACCTTAATCCAGCCAACTGATCGGAAATCATGACCGATTCTCACTTTTAGTAGGACCAATGTTCAGGCTATTGATTTCCAATCCGAACCTTCATCTGTACGTTATTCATGAGCCATGTTTTCTGCTTTATGGCGACATGCATGTATTGCTTAAGTCAGTTGACATGGAATCATTACTTCTACCTGCTTTGAAACGGCACGTTCCAACCATGAATGAAAGGCATCTCCCTCACTTTATCCGTGGTTAAGCTAAAAAAGACTGGACAGCTGTTGCATGTAAAGTGAGTGCTGAATAAATAGCATGAGCATCGCAGGAATGGTAGTGTTGCAATTTTGACCGTCAAATGAATCGTAAAACAAAAACGCACAGTGGTGATGTTAGGGGCATCTTCATCTTGTAGGTATTGAGCTTATTTCAGCTGAACTACGTTTGGCTATTCCTTCGTGCATTTTCGAGCTTTTAATTTATAGATTGTAAATTATAATTCGCAAGTAGCCGCTTATAGAATACCTCACATCCTTTTTTAGCAATCTCAAATGAATTTTTAAAGAAAGATTTAGATAACATTTTGTAAATGATATTATTAATTAATAGTATTAATATAATATTAACATAATTAATTAATATATTATTAATGATATTTCGTAATAAGAAAAAGATCGTGCGTCGAAAGATTGATTATTTAATAATATCATTTACAAAATCACATCCATTTGACTTGGGTAAATACATGTAGATGACTTGTTCGAGATCGAAAGTTGACGCCAAGGTTGAAGAATCTGATTTATATTTCACATCTTCCTAGAACTTTCTAACTTCATTTGCAATGAATTCCTCATTTTCTTTTTCTGCATGATAACTTCTCGCATGAAATGTTTCACACATGTCGAATAAGTCGTTGGTGCTAGGTAGAGAACACAAGTCAATTGTATTGATTTTCATTTACATGAAAGATACACTTTATTGTCTTGTAATGATCAAAATTAAAAATAAATATGCACTTTCCTAAATGAAAGTTAGCGACTTTGTGAACTCATAAGAAAACATGCGTCACTAACTTAAGTAAAACCCTTATTTAATGATGCAAATTTGAAAAACTCAACAAGCAACTAAAATTGTAGCCTAGTAGATATTTTTGTCAACTTGAGCAAGCGTGATGATATTAATAGAACAAAGTGCTTGCATAGCACACATGTACAATTCTTTCTACGAAAAAATAACGAACTGTGAAAAACTATGCAGATATTGACTCTATAAGCTTATTCCATTGAAAATATCAAAAAGGACAAGCTGTCATTGAATCTGAGCATGAATTATGTCCAAAAACCTCGTTTTCATCCTGGATACTTCATCAAAATGCTTCAAGATTAGTTTTAGCTGCATGTCAGTTTCTTGCATGCACATGTAGGCCTATATAGACTTGAATTTCAATCGCATTTCACGATCGGTCTTCTTATATTTATTTGTCCTTTTAAAGGGACCTAATGTCTGAAGTGGGGAGATAGTAGAAAAAGTCGGTTATTGTTATTATCTGAACAATGTCTCGGAAAGTAGTGGATTATGCTGTTATTCCATTCATTTTTAGTTGCCAATCGTAATCATTCATAGAGGCCTACTCTTGGTCTCTTTCGAAGGCTTGGTGAAACAGCGTTGTATTATGATGTAGGCCTAATTTAGAGCAACAGGAAGAACGATTTGGGTGAAACTTAAACTTTTTTGGTAAAAATTGTTAAATTTGTGAAATGTAGACTGACATAGCATTCATCACCCGACATATGCCAGGAAGATAAATATGATAATATAAAATAGACTAGAGTTTCGGGTCAAGACCCTTTGTAAATTGGGAATACTAAGATAAAATAGTCTGGCTGTAAGTGTATTCTATGTTATCCTCTACATATATTATAATATATGTTGTATGTATTGGGGTGAGAATTGATTTATTTGCATTCGTGCTATGGTCATCCCGCCTTCTGCATTGTCAAATAGCATTCATTAGTCTTTCGGTCTTCCCATTGTTCCCTCACATCTTGTCAGTGATTGGCACGTGGTCAATGTGGGCACTGAATAGCGTGTTGACACTTTTCCACTCTGATTATCTCTTGAAAGCAACTTTATTTGTAATGCGTACAACTCGATGCATTGACGCTCAATTACGCAATTCAATTTCCCATTAATATCTAGATAAGATCTTATTAACTGTCCAAGTGGATACTTCAATAATCATAATAATGGCTTTATCAGCCTCTCTTCCTATACCCAGGTTCACTGGTCATGCGCATATGAAAGAACATCGCTGAATTTCCCTGCCGCAGTCAAAGGGTTAAGGAAGTTCAATTTCGAATTCCTTGGAAAGGACAACAGCTCGGTTCCACAGCTGTTGTCTTCATACCGCGGATGACCCAGAGAAATGAAGTTCAAGTAGGGACACTCACTGCCTACGAGTACATGTATCTCGTATTTTGTATTATGAAATTCACTTAATGGCTTTAGAAACTTAAGCATGTCACCAAATTGTAATGTGAATATTCAGCTTATCTGTGATCTCCGTCATGCAAACCGCGCGTGCTGTCAATAGATTGCCAACTTTGCCGCACATGTTAGAGACATGCTTTAATAATATCAGGATTCAGTCATTCAAGTATTGTGTGTATATTAACACTATCTCAAGAAACAAGTGACATTGAGCTCCAACAGATAGCAATTAAATCGCCAAGAATCAATTCCAAAGGCTCAAAGCAACCTTTAATCTGCTTTTTAAATTTGTTTCTGCGAAACTTGTTTGATTGATATGTAAATAGAAATTCAGTTCTGGGAGATAATAGACTTCAGAATATATTTGATTAAAATGTGACAATCTCATACTTTAGGCCGTCGACACATAATGCACTGAAATTGCAGAAAAAAGCATTCCAATTTTATGGCAGCAGTTGCAATTCAACTGATTGATCATTTTTTCGACGAAGTTGCTATCAATAGAATACTTAAGGATCGAAAGTGACGTTGAAGTGGATACTCAATCATCTGTGTCCTCACTCGTTGCTCACCCATGAACTCCGTCGTCTCGTGTTTTTGAGAATTTATCTGAGAAAATCCAAGCCCTTAACTTCCGAGATAAATGGAAAGTTACTCAATTTCTCTCCCATGCATTTGGCGATAGATCGATAAGTTCACCATTTATTCATCAACTGCTTAAATTCGGATAACTGGAATCACTGAACCACTGATTGTTAACCTAATACACTGAATCACTTCAATTGATTATAAATCATACATCGTTGCAGTTTATTAAATATCACAAATTGTTAAGATGACGCAGAATTCATCTTTTTGCTCTACTAAAGCAACGTGAGGTCGATGTAGCATTGCAGATGAATTGGAGACAAAACAACTGTTTCATCGTTAAAAATATAATCCGCGAGGCCTTTCGAGGACTCTCGTCAAGCGGTACGTCGTATTTTCAGATAAATCACGACAAAACGTTTACATAGAAAAAGGGATAAAAGAAAGTGAGTTAAAGTCAACGGTCAGAAGTTGGAAGTCAGATCCACGGTAGCGCGAGCGTCATCACTGTTTGCTTTTGTACACACAATTTGGGTCTTGTGACGTTAATGATTGTCGCCTCGAGGAATGGTAGTAACGCTGTATGATGAGCTTTCTTGAAGTATGACGTCAAACTGCGGACGATTGAGATCGTGTCTTGCTACAGCACTGCTGGAAGGCTCTGATGATTGTGGTCGTAGTCTTTTGTTCATCAGCCATGCTGGAAGATGCTCGTCCGCTCGCTTTGGCAGCCACCGTTCAGTCCATCCGACATAGTGAATTGATAGATGACGTCAGACGAACAATTGAGTGGCATCATGTCTTTCAGGGATCATACCACAACTCTTCTGGTGATGAAAACGACCTTCTGTTCAATATCTGGACAGGGGAGCAGTTACGGCACGGACTTTGGATTTGACCTCGTTCGAAAATCTTTCGCCCAGAAACGGCACCACCAGGTAGTTGGTCTTCTTTGCAGGACCATATTCAGTCTTTTGTTCCTGTCTTGGTTTGCTGTACTTTTCGACGAAGGAGGATGGATAATCATTGGACTGTAACGTTTGCTGAATAAGCTTACATTCTGAAGACAATTGATCTGCAGTACAAATACATCTTGCACGATCAAAAAGATTTTTTGAAGAAGATAACGCAGAATTAAATTTTTTGCTCTGCTCCATCTTCCTAAAGCAAGAAGCCTTAATACAAGGTGTCCTCGGCTTTTCCAGGATAATAATTAATAACAACCCCTAGTTAAATAAATTAATAATATTCACCCCAGCTGAATAAATTGTATTGTGTCTTATCTCAATTCAGAATCATTACTGTTATGCCTCCGTGTTACAGTGAGTACTCCGTCTTGCAACCGTGTAGTCAAGTCCCTCCTCCCCCCGACAACGTTATTGGATAAAAATTGCGATGAATAACAAGCAAGAAAAAACTCGACAACTGTAACCTTTGTGGCACCTGACAAAAATCATTTATGTCGCGTTTGCAATGCTGGTTAGGATAAACTTCTCGATATTTAAAATTAGGTATCAGAAAACATCAGAGGAGCATTACGAGTAAGGACTGAAAGGGGTTCATATTCTTGATTGTGCTGCTGTTGACACTGATGATTTCTATGTGGTTATCATTCAGAGAGCGCGAAGTACGGTTGACACTGCATTGATAGAAGCTCGCAGGATTCAGGACAGATGACCATTATTACCTGCTCATGTCTTAACTCAGTGAAGAAGGGTCTGGCCCGAAAGGTCGAGAAAAAACTAATATTTCGTCTTCCTAAAACAAGTGCATGACTGACTAAAATCTCAAGGGAGTATGCTACTTTATCGTATAGAGTCACGAATACAACCACTCAATGTTATTAGAATCGGTAAGATGTGGTTTCAGAATGACCATTAAAACAACTGATCAGAATTGCGTTGTTGCAGTATTTGTGGTTTAGAGTGGTCTTCAAAAGTCATAGCCGTCTTATTCACCATGGGTTTATGTAACTGGAATTATGTAGCCGTCAGTTTACCTGTAACTGATATCCTTTGCCGCCAATGTTCCTCAAACTTAAGTCTACTCACGCATGGGCCAAACCGAAAGTAAATTTGAAACTACTCAAATTAAGGGTGACTCAATTTTGGTGAAATTAAATTCGCCTATTTTTTGTGATTCCAAATTGCCATAACTTTCTAGATAAATTTTGTCATAATTATTTTTGTTTAAATTACACTTTCCCGAGCACCTTTTACATGTGTTCACAGAGACCTATATAAACTCTTGTTCTTCTGCAAATTGTCATCCATGGTTTGGTCTGGTCAATACATTCTTATATTGAATGGTTTTGTTTTGATTGCAACAAATTACTATAGGTAATCCGACAAAAATTCAATGATATTTACATATCCTAAATTGTCATTAACAGAAAAAACCGAATGACTTTGAAGTTCCTTGCAGAAACGTCGTAAAGTGTTCTTTAAATTAACTTTTCATAGGATGATTCTTTAAGTTGAAACTTTGGTGAAAGAGAAAATGGCAAAAATTCTCAACTTTGATAAAGAGTCGTTAGCAATAATAATTGCTGCAATAATTCTGTCAGATATTTGCATTATCACTCATCCCACACGAGTGACAGTTTAGCAAATATGCTTCATGTTCACGTACACATTACTGGCTAGACGAAAATATTCCCAGAAGGACATGACGATAGGACACTTAATACCGATGATTTGTGATGACATGGCTTCTTCTTTTTGGCTCCACAGAGTTCAAGTGTCGGGCAGTGGCGTCATTTCAGAAAATCCCTATGGGGGGGCGAATAATCCCTTGAATGATTGTTTGATGAATAATTACCAATAGACATAATTATGAATGACAAAACATACTTATAATTCAGTAAGGAGCCCTATATGTAACCAAAGAAATATATTCAAGTGCATTTTAAAACGCAATGTTTGAAACAAGGAATGTCGCCTGTTTTCCTGGTAGCGAATTCGTCGATATCTTTGTCGATGTCAACAACTTTGCATTCCTCGTTTAAGCAGGCCATGATAAGTAGATCACTCAACGTTCGTCTCCCACGGAATTCCTCAAAAGATCCTTCACACGCTTCATGTTTGGAAAGTGTCTCTCATTTGACGCAGTTGTTGCTGGTATCACAATGATCAATTTTATCATCTTCAAAATTTGTTTAAAACCACTGGAAAATTGATTCAAAACTTCAGAAATTGAAGTTATATCATTGCATTCTTCACTTTGGCCAATAATCACCGTCTCGCGCTGTAATCAGCTCAGCAGAGAGTAGCTTCGTTAATATCACAATGTGGATAAGCCTTTATCAACTCGATTGATTTTTCTTCTGAGAGCTTTGGGGATTCAATATTTGTGCATTCAAAAAGAATCGGCGATTGAGCTCAGTCCCGAATTTGTCGATAGCAATGAAGAAATCTGGAGCAGCCAAGACTGCCAAGATTATGAAACTATCGAAAAATTAGAAGGGGCCACCGCCCCCTCCCGAAATGACGCCCCTGCTGCCAGGCAAGAGAGCATGACTAATTTCATGCAGCTGTTGTGTTTTCGAGGAGGCCTAGTAAATCCTTTCTTTCATCATGTTCTTCAGTTTTAAATTAGACTTGAGCTTATTGCCATGCGATCGTTAGTCCATGCTATTATCCATTGAGCCACGGAGACACGTCATTGGTTATGAATACATAAAACACAAACTGCTAATTTTGAATATTTAGAAAGCGTTTATATATTCCGCCACTCAACGTTAATTGAGTAGTTCATATACAGAAGCTTGGATGCAATACAAAGAGGAAAACGTTTTGAGTATCATCAACAACTCACCCTCTCTCACTACAATCACTGATGCTATGGCGTCAGGAACACTGGAGCCAGCCGCGATAAACGTCAAACCCATTACAGTGTCAGGAATTTTGATTGTGTGACCTGAAAAGCAATGGCAAAAATTCGCAAACAATATATTGTAATTCTTTGCACATACTTGTTTTTTTAAGCATTCACAGATCATCTGTCAGTTTTAATTCCAAACACACGCCTACTGACACGTATTCGAATTACTGTACCATAAATAGAACAATAGTGGTGAACTTGCAATCAATCTTGCTGTGAATAGGTGATATTTGACAACATTCCACAAGTTGCTTTCCCGTTTATGATTAATGATATAAAACTTCCGAAGCATGTTATATAAGAACTAGACACCCGTAGATGTGACAGTCTGAAAAACAGATTTCTTCTACGACAAGAATGAGTGATTCATCTACTTTATAATGCCACTGTTCGATCTGTTATCTGCCGCTCATGCAAGAATGATGTTGCCAGTTATAAAGATGGTAACCACTTGAAAAAATTCAATAGTACACACCTACGAACAGTGGCGGGTCCAGAGCGGATTTGGGTTGTTATAGATACCCACCAACGGAGAATTATTGCTTGCATCTACTCCGTATTTGACATCTGGATAAATGTCCTGCATGCTAACTTTTTTGTTTTTTCGGAGATGATAATTGAAGATAGTTTCCTCGTGCTCCAACATCTGCTTACAACCTAAGTCGTGCTTTCTGTGTTTTGTGTTCAGTGCAATGATCATGTTTTCACAATGATGTTTTCACAGGTTGGTGTCGTGCACGTTTACCATGAAAGTAGCATAAATGCCGAAAAACTGAAAGACACTTTCTCATTAATGAAGAAAAATAGTCGAAATGCAACCAATGTTCTGCTACTTAGACATGTGTAAAGAAGTTAGAAGTAGCAGCTTAATCAAGTCACGACAATTAGAGTAATAAATGAAATGATTCAGGTGTTAGGCGTTGCGATTGTTATTTGCGGATTTTTTTATGATGCATTTTTTTTTTTTTTTAATACATTTGCAAAACACTTTGCATCATTTATAATTTTATCGATTTATTCGATAATCATTTATCATATAATATATCTTGAAATATTTACTTTAAATTTGTTGGCTGCTGTTGAAATTTTGTTATTTTGTTGTAAATTATGTAAAATCTATTACACAACTAATTGATCTAATGGGAATTATCTTATCTTAAGGTGAATCCTTCTTGACTTTTTTTTGTTGTCGATAATAACATCATGTTGTCAGAAACTCCTTGCTGATTGTTGTTTTTCCAAAAATGATTGAATATGTTGTTTGAAAATATGAATTTCAAGTTTTCTTTGAGTTTCAAGCATTAACAAAATCACGGTAAAAAACAGCCACTCTTTTCGATCCTACGCCCCTATCCGCGGCCCGTGTCGCCGCGCCCCCCGGTGTCGGGTTTGGTACTTTAAAGCTTTCGATTCTTTTTTCGAGTTTGGAATTTCATTTAGTTTTTAGCATCGGCCGCCCAGTTTTTTTGGTAAATTTTTTTGGCTTTGTTTCTGGATTTTTATCGTATCATTGCTTTTATGTAAAATAGTTTCTTAATTTCAAGACTGAAGATTCAAGACTGAACTTTGTTCTCCCATCCATATGATGGATAATGGCAAACATCGGCACACGCACCATACACTGCATACACCGCACACATCATTGATCCTGGTCTGTCTGATGAGATGCAGCGCAGCATTTGTGCAGCTTTTTATAGGAAATCGCGCGCCACAGAGCTGCCACAGAACTGCGAGTCAGTCAAGCACCAGTTGGAATACGGCGATGCCTCACCTTGCCTCAAGCTCGTTAAAAAACTGAAAACCCTAAATGAATAATGTTTCGATGTTTTTCTATTATTTTTTTGCGAGATTCAGAGTCTCTAAATTATTTATCAGTAAAGACAAAAACAAAATGCTCTTTACTATTTTTTCAGCAGGGCATTCGCCGCATGCATCGCTTCTATTGACCGCACGCCACTGATGAAATGACAGATCACAAACTGCGGAATTTCTTTTTATAGCCTGGCATTTCATAGACTATACTAAGTCGATTTCAGTAGCGGAAATTCTATGCCATATATATGCAAGGTGATTAAATATGAATAAAAACTAATTTGTAATTAACTATTCTTCCTAATTTGTTAAAGTGTGCAACTTTGTACGGCCGCACAACATGTATCGATATAAACCCTAAAAGTTTCCATAGCTACAAACCTGTTTACATTGAAAATTATATCATTATAGATCCGCAAACGGATGACGGCGATTATGACGGAGAGCATCACTAAATTGACAATACAATGAATAAGTTGTGTGAGAAGTCGAAACTTATGTGATCTTGGAAATAGAGAAGAACTTCGAAAGAAGTTTCAACGTACGTGAAACGGAATTAAGTTAACTTAAAATCCCCACTCTTTGGTTAAAGAAGATTTTATTAAAAACGAAGACATGCCGCCGGCGTCCAATGTATTCTTTTGACAGGCTTACAGGATGTCCTTATCAAGAACATTCCATAGCACTTTCAGCATCATTGACTTCTGATGTCACACCAAAATTAGTTTTAATGTCAGGCTTTCAAGTTGACCATGAACAGCGTACCTTAACCTTCGGTTGAAGTATTCTGGCACACCTTCCAAGTTCAAATTGAAGACTACGAAAAATTAATTGTCTTGTGCTTAATTCAAGCACTGGTAGTGAAACAACACTGCATTTTAGCTAATCTTAAACAGACGAGGTCAAACAGTCATTCACTAATGGATAATGATAGGAATGAATGGATCCGTGAAAATTCATGACGTAATCATCCTTATTTTAGTCCATTGTTTCTATCGTGTTACTTACTTCATGACATTCTGAATGCAAATGTGAAGAAATCAGGACCTCACCATACAATCACATATAATCAGAAGGGAATATACAACTACACGATCGCAGAAAGATGCTTAATTATTTCTCTTAAATGGTCATTCATGCTAATGATGTTTAGACCAAACTGAAAAACTCACAAAATTCTAAGGTATTGTTTCTTCCAGCTATTTCAAAAAGGCATCTCAGTGTATTATCTCGAGCAAATCAAGCATACGAGACATTATTTTTTACGCATACTTCATTCGATTTCATTCCACTTAGCCGAAAGTCCTGTCCTCTGTCTCGTTGATGGCCATCGATCATGTTGATGCATGCAGATAGTGTAGCCTGCACACGTTCTGTACACCATACAGTACATGGGAAATTGCAAAAGCAGAATGACCACGCGTTTTTTAAGGTTTGTACGAGGATATGTCTCGTAATATGGAATAGTATGAATAGCATCCGTGGAAAAGGCTAAGGTATCACATATACATTTTCTATTACTCTTAATACAATTATGCAAGTCTTTGATGTTCAATTTCAAGCATTTTGCTCTTATCACGCTATGACTTAATTGCCTGCTTCAAACCTTTATTTATTGCAGCGTTGTCTTCATTGATGTGTCAGATGAACTATAATAGTGCCGATGAGTGCTTGCATTGTCCAGCATGGTGTCATATTGACACATCTGATCAAAAGTGTTAACAATTGATCTCTTGGAGAACTTTCAAAGAGGGTCCATTGTCCTTCATTGATGTCCACGTGATCGATAGACCACAGACAATGCATTTTGCATGTGGGTTTCCGGTAAATGGGCTTTCCACTGAGTGGGTTGACGTCTCTCAATTTAGCCAAAACCGCTTGTCAGGAAGGAATTGAAACCGGTTCAATAAATCTGAAGAAACAGTCAATCTTACTACTCAATAACGAAATTAGTATAAATTCTCCTAACGATATCGCAGTTTCACGGATACCATAGTGAAGATATTGGCAACCGCATAAGAATTGCTTTTCAACGATTATTTACTTTGGTGGAAGTGAGCAAGAAATGAAGAAGAATCTTTGTCCTGACCGAAATCATTCGCAAACTGAATCAAAATGGTTGGTCAACATTTTTGCAATTTGTTGGTCATTGCGGAGCTATACTCGGCCCAGAATTGGAACCTAATTCTGCGAGCAGCCCCCTTCTTCCGCAAGTTGAAAAAGCAAGCAGCTATTTCACAAAATTTTCACCTCAGACTCTATCAAGGTAAATGATAAAATAGAAAATAGACATCACAAATTGATCTCGGTAATTAAGCAAAATTCAAAACCCTATGTCTTAGGTGGAAAATAGAGAAAGCTGAACTACCTACATACATGTATGTATGTATGGAGAATAGATCTATACAGAGAAACAGGGCCTTAGAAAAGGCTCAGAGAAATGTGAAATTATTATACAAAGAAAGCAATGACTGGCATAAAAATGGCCACGGCGATTATGAAATGAATGTGTATAATAGTAACAAAAATATGTTTTAGCAAAGAAAGTCAAGTCAAATATGAATTTATTCAAAGGAATCAGGTGTAATCCCAAATATGGCTCATAGACCTACGCTCAAATAAAAAAGAAGATTTTCAAAAGTTCGGTACATACGAAATTGTCGTGTAATTAAAGCTGGACCCGAATATAGGTTCTATTCGACAGAGAAAGAATATAAACCTAAGTCATAAAATTAAGTTTCTCACATCCATTTCAACTTATCATCAATTACTTTAATAAATAGAACTTCTATGACTTTCCTTTGGTGAATATCGCTGCCTTATCGAATGACTGATTCTCCATTCAAATTGACACTAGTTAAATGGTTGATGTTGATCAAAATGTTGTTTTACTAACGAGGGTTTTTGGTGAGATGTTCATTTACATGTACAAGCATTCTTTGCTTGTTTCCCCCAAATGCAGTTTACGGGATATTGGGTTTAGCGTTATTGCTACTGTTTAAAGCATGAAACATGCAGTCATCACTGATGATCACTGTCTCAGTGTGGCTGCATGTTAATTGAAATGTACAGGATTATGTCCAGTTTAGAATAACCCACGCGCTAATGAATATATCTCTGTGTCTGTCACCAATGCGATTTCTGTCGAGTAGAGCCCATATTCTGGGTACCCTGGTTGTAATAACACGACAATTTTATATGTAGCGAACTTTTGAAAATATTCATTTAATTCGTATGTAGGTTAAGAAACCATTTTTGGCAATACGCCAGTTTCTGACGGTACAAGACCATCAGATACTCAGAATAATTCAAGCAATCAAGGCATATTTCAAATCTGAATGAATGCAAATTTCTCCATGTCCATGGAATCATTTAATCTTTTCATTTCCGTTCCGTTCGTTTTTGTCCGCTATTTGGATCTATCCATTGCTTATTAGTGCTAATGTAAAGAATGAATTCAGTAAATGCAAGGGCGTAGATGAGCTGAACAACATGAAACATTCATGTGGGTCTTGATATCATATGACTTCAAACGCGAAAATGTACTGCAAAGATTCTTCTAGAGATTCGTGTCCAAGCCACTGCTAATGATACAATTTATCTTCAGACTGAGTGAGATTTTTATGTACATGTTTCGTCCTCTGGTATGCACAATATCAGAATCCTACGATCATCACAGCAGGAATTTAGAAAATAATTTAAAATCGCATCACTAGTTGTTGTAGTAATTACTTGATGAAATTGATGCAATTTCAGAGATGAAAATCTCTTTCCTCATGTGTCCAAATCCTTCAAGATCAAGATTCCGGATGAAAAATGCAAAGCTGATTGAAATGAAATTATGTCAGCTAATATACAATAAAAACCTAAAATTCGATTAGCCGGCCATATCAGACCTAAAATACAAAAGGAAAGTAGAATTTCGTTGAACATCGCTTTGGCATTCAAGCGCATTAGGCTAATGCCCAGTCGTCCAAAAATTTCGTATTTACTCTGCAGGAGAGATTTTTGTTGTTGCAGAGAAAAACATGATGCCAGTCTCATATGGTAATGTGCCGCAATGTCTCCGAATTCCCCCATTGACGGGTATTGTGAACGGCACTCATGCCCACCCCAATGTCATTACGGACCGCTGATATGAATAGCACCCATCACTTCACAGAATTACTTGTTTAATCGTGTCACTTTGCTAAAAGTGCAAGCTGAATGAAAACGATGTCAGATGCAGGAATTTACTAAGTGGGCAAAAAGAAATCGTTAATCCCTACAGAGATACGAAAAAAAGTGGTGCGTCGCTTACGGATTGCTGTGAATTCATTCAAAATGCTCCGATCGCCATGATTCTTTCACGAAGAATGCAGGTCATTGCGCAAAACGTTTATCGAAAATGTTGGTCTTCCAATAATTATTAAAAAATATAGCAGGCACATGAAAACACGCTCACAAACTTCTCTGTAGAACTTAACATCGTCTGTGTCTCTTTGCTGTGTGATCCGGTTGATAACAGTCACTGAAACTTTGCACAATTTGGCGTGTTTAATGTTGAACTGGCTGCTCATTGTTCGATTGCTATGGTATTTAGTCAGGAGATTGTGCCATTTCAATAACACTGCTTGTTCCGATGCTTTCCTTCTAGTCAAACGGAAGAAGAGACGACCTGTCTAATTCTGTGCATTGCTTTTTTTGAAACTTTGCACATTAGAATCCAATAGTCCTTCATAAGCAAATTGTAACAATAGGAATATGGACGGTGATGGAAAATAACAAATCGGCGTCCTCGAATTCATTGTCTGTTACGGTCCTCCATCCTGTCCATATTACAGTACATAGAGTAAGTATATGTAGGTAGAGTGTCGACTCAAAAAGCATTTGTATACAATAAAATTTTTATATGAAAAAATTCAGTTTTTTTGCAGAGATTGTGCTCCTGCGGTCAAAAAAATTATTTGAGCAGTTTTGAATAAGCCTAATTTTTGCCAATTTATATACTACCGACATGACGCCCATTTATAAGTAGTATGAAACAAATTTGGTATCAAAAGGAATGAATGTCAAGGGAATTTCATGAACCGCATTACAATGGAAGCTTTCATGAAAAATTCGAGATCTTATTGTGCTTTCTTGGATGAAATTTCAAGTTTTTAATTCTATTTTCTTCGGTATGATTCGATCACTAAATTCATGTTTCATTTCTTGAATCGGAATAGTGATGTGGACCCATTTACATCTTTCAAAGTTAATTGAAATCATTGTCTTTGATTAAGTGATTTCGCTCTGCAAGTGACAGGTTGCCTGTGTTGATCACGCTTAAGAAAATACTCTTGAGGGTGAGCATGAAAGCAATAGGAACCCATCGAGTTGTTTATTGAACAAACATTGAATCTCCAAAGCTGTCATGACACGGAGGATGTGTAGAATACTATCATTCCTTCTGCATTATGCTATCATGATCAGTCAATTCCGTGGCAATTTCTTCAAAACTGCAAAGATTTGCATATCTCACATTTGGTAACAATACCCAACTGTATTCACCTCGAGTTCATTTAATAAAATCGAAAGTGTATACACATTAAGGATTGAATAAATGCGGAGTTACCACTCTACCTAATATACTTACTCTATGATCTAAACAATGAATCGAAAAGAAATGGTATCCTATCTGCTGCAGTGCTGACAGCATGCTATAGACATGGATATTTGTGAATTCCGTCATGCTCTAAAAGTCTGATAACTGTTCACTTTTTATGCAGATTTGACTTGCAAGAGTATCTAAAGCTTTTAATTCAATGCATAATCAACGCAACTGTGGTCTCCGTGGCACAGTGGTTAAGTGCTTGGCCTAGCGATCTTTTGGTCCAGATGTCGAGCCCCGAAGGTGTCATTGGAAGTCGGCAGGAAGGGCATCCGGACTAAAGGTACTACAACGCTCCATAAGTCTGACTATGTCAGCACCGTCCAAGCCCCCAGTATGGAGACTAGTGACGTAGAAGCTTCAAAAGCATAATCAACGCAACTCAGCGGACAATTATTTTAACTACAGCAGCATCGTCTTCTAATTGATATATAAATCGATGAGAATTAAATTTCACTGCATCATCGTATCATAATATTTCACTTATCATAGCAGAATATGAACTTGATAAGGAGCATCTTTCTCCAAACGCATGGTGTATCCGAATAAGTCTCATGCCTATTTATGCTTTGCGTACATCTCATGTATATATTGGCTAATTTATGGTAATAGTACACGATTCCTAAGTCTATTGTCTATGAAAGTTGCATTTCGCCCATTAGATTGCCTTTTTATATTACACAATCTTCTGCCTAATCATTGACATGCAATGTATCAGAATCCTCTTTAATGATATGTATTTCTCTAATGGAGTATTACATAGGCTATGATGTCCAAAATAAATGAATAACCTAGCCCACATTTGTTTAATACTTTATTCAGTTGTATTGCATCAACGGAAATTGTGTTTCAATGTTACATGACAATTCACTGAAAGAAAATAATTAAACATCAATGATGTCAGAGACGGCAATAGCGGAACTGATTACATAAAATTTGCAATGCTATAATGAGAAATTGATCATTTAAACGGAAACACTACATGTGAATGGCAATTCTTCATTCCAAATAATTGGAAACATTAGAAATTCAGAAATACAATCATTTAGATAGCAGACATGTGGAAGAACATTATTCTTCCACCATGCGAGACTGTTCTACAGAGATCAAATTCTCATCAGTCCCAAAGGAAGACTTTTCTTATCCTAACTTATCTTCTACAATCTAGTTAACGTTTTTCCAGTCTGCTCTGAAGCGGTGATAAACCAAGATAACCTTCACTACAGTGCCTGCCAGGAAGGAAGTGGGCATGATCATTGCATAGAATGCAAGCCTTTTTACGGACATTACGGACATTTTCTGTAGACATTCCGGAAGCTAAGAATCTTGAATGATTGCTTACTAAGATGCTTCACAAATTCGAACGCATAATGCATTCCACACTTAAGAGAAAATGATCAACACAGAATTTTACATGTCAGTTAACATAATTAGTGGAATATTCCATCTCCTTCCTTAGATTACTGATAGCCTCACATCCAGTGCATGAACGAGCAGGAGTACCTGTTGTTCCAATGGTCATTTTCCTACTCTGCTATTCGTCACCATTCGTCTACACATTGAGCATTAATTATCGAACAGTTTGTTTGCTGGTACCCTCAAAAAACATTCCCGTGCGGTTTGAAGAACAAAATATAATCAGAATCTTATCAGTGAATATTTCGATTTTCGTATATGTCCACTTACTTACTTGCGGCCCCGTTTTTCGTCCTTGTGCACGTTGAACGAGGTCAGACATGATGTTTAAACGTCACTTCTCCCCATACTATTGGGGATTCGACAGTGCTGAAATAGTCAGACTTTTAACTGGAGCGTTGTGATCTTTTAGCCCGGATGCCCTTCCTAACGACTTCCAATGACACCTTCGGGGCTCGACCTCTGGACCAAAAGATCGCTAGGCCAAGCACTTAACCACTGTGCCACGGAGGCCACTGATGATCAGGTAAGGAAATATCATAAAGATAAATGATTTCCAGGACGATAGACAAAAATTACTTCGAGCTTACTTAGAAGATATTCACTGTGTCACTTTTCTCTCATTCAGAGAAATGAAGGAGTTTTGCATCAACTGTCCATGATCAATTCACTGAGAGGGCTATCTAATGTTGTGACAATATGAAAGTAACTTGTCTCTCTCTCTCCCTTGATTTTGCGTATATCTGAAGTATAACATAGAAAGTTATAAAACTAAATTTGCTCAACGACCGGAAACAGTTAACTTCTACATCAGGTCGACAAGTGTTTGTCAAGCTTTCATTAAAGAAAGCTATCAATGTCACCTACGATGATTACATTTATCGTCCGACCCTCGAATGAAAGAGTTACGGAACATTAAGCTTTCAGTGAAAATTGGAACCCAATCCTGAGATAACAGACAAGAATATAATTCTTAGTGACTATCATTCCGAGAGGCAACGATAGCCGCAACAGAGTTTGCCTTTGGGGAAATCGAATGATATCAAGTTACAAGCAATCGAATAGTGGTTCTTACTAAAGCGATCTCCATCGAGGCAAATGAAACTACAATCTAATGCCAAAAGCCAAGAGAAGATCAAGAGAAACATCGCATACTAAGTCGTTGTAGCCGAAATGAAATTCTATACGAAGCGATACCTTTCATTTCGCCGTCTTCTCTCAGAACTATTTCATCCTCTTGTTTGAAAACAATTATTTCACCTGATTCAAATGATATATTAGATGATCAGACTATTAATTGTTTACCGATTTGACGTCTTTGCTGAAATCTCCATTACTGTGTCAATAGCATCAATAAATCAGAATTACAGTCGATCGAAACGCCGACAGTGATATTCACCCCGAATATTTTAGTTTGATTTGTTTAATGCTATCGTTGAATAGATGTCTCCGACAGCGCTAGTAACTACGAAATTCTCTGATTTAAGCACTCCACCTCTTCTATTTTTTTTTCCTAGTCAACAATTAAAGCTATCAGTTAACAATATGTTGTCTATTCTCGATACTAAAAATAATACTGCACTATTCGCGTAAGGCCTGTAGCGGTAGGCATCAGAGCTTTCGAATTCAGAGGACGTTGAACGTTAAGAAAATTCCCTTCAATTTCTAGGAAACAAACAAATATTGAAACAAGTTGTACACATTTATGTGTATGCGAGCGCTTTACGTGGGGACCAAAGACCACTGTGATTATTCAGCCAATCCCTTTGCGGCTGATCCTAAGTCGGATGTCAGTGAGCTACAAGGCATGATCATACATTACCATGAAACATGAACTACTAGCAGCAATTGACGTTTAAAAGTGCAGATACTGATTGGTTGTTAAGATAATTTCGTCACTGATGCGTACACATTTGAATTTGACATCGCAGTCACTCATTGGGCCGTATGCATAAAAATGAGAAAATCTTCTTCTCACGGTCTTATCAATTAAAGCATAAAATTTCTCACACTCATAGGCAATGTTTCAAATAGAGAAAGTCTTAGTCATCTCAAGGATGAGAAAAATGCATGCATAAAATGAGATTTGAGATTATCTTGTTAGAAAATCTCATGAAATCATAAGCAACAAATTCATCGCTCATGACCGATCAATTAGTGTCAAGGAAAAAGAATGATGACTAATCTTAGCCTACATTTCCGCACACACAATATTTCTTCAGTCGATTTCATTGACAATCATTTTTGACCTTTAGCGTAGGACATGTAAGAAGCAGGATTATGAAAATCAACGTAGGGAAGCAGCAAATATCCGTTATAAAGCTCTACATCGTTTTGATGAAGAAAATGTCGAGTGGTTGGCATCTTATATCTTCAAAACCTCAGAAACAAGGGGTGGTGCAGTTTCATCTAAACAAAAAAAAAACGTAGAGATAACACTTAGATATCTTGCCAATTCAGAATTTCAAACTCATTGCTGAACAAACTGGCTTTCATCAAATGTACAGCTTCGAGAACAAACAATTAACAATAAACAGTCCCCTTAATAGCCGCAGTGGCGAAACTGGATAAAAATTCCCGTAATTACTGCTCAGAAACGGAAGGCAAAAGTCAACTGGTTTGCCGAAGTGGGTTTTCCATCGTGTATATTACCAATTGATTGTACACACATCAGAATCGATAAACCTTTGGAGATAAATACATCAACCGCAAAGGAAAACTACTATTAAACGTACAAGCCATTTGTAACGAAAAATAGATGTTTACAAGTATCGACGTAAGTTGGCCTGGATCTGTTCACGATAACCGGATCTTCAAAAATTCAGAACTGCACAGGTTAGTAGTATTTTTATAGTGCTCTATAGGGATCTTTTCTGTGACTTCCCCGATAAAAGTGTAAAAGACTTACTTGAAAGCTGAACTTGATTATATTAAATCAAGAGTAAATATGACCTTCAGGATGGGGATATGAGAATTGCAGGACATTAACGTCACCGTCAAGAATTTACCAATAGCCTATAATGCAACTTTGATTTTTTTCATGAGCGTGTATCTTGTTGTTATCAATTAGCTAAATAATGCAAAATAATATTTCATTAATGTACTTGAACAATGTTGAATTTCGTATTAGTTTCTGTTGTCTCATCATTTATAGAGATTTCGTTGGCAAGAATTTTGAGCTAAATTCTAGTCTGAATTTATACGATTTCGACTGATTTTTTTGCTGTCTAAACCAAGAGTCCACATTTTCTGGAAAATCTATAAAGTCGGTAGTATTGTAAACCTCAACCAATTAGCCATATGACTTATTAAAAAAGGTAAACAAATGTTTTTCAAATATCTATCATAAATGCAGATATTTGCACATATGTATATATAAAATAACTTCCTATGTCGAAGAATGTAGGAAAAAATTTTTGTCTGATATGTCAGACAGAAAACTTGAACCTATTTAGCAGACATTAGTAATTTAGCCTAACCACAATCAATGATTTAGTATACTTCTAGATATCAATTCAAATTCTTGAATCGTGTGAAGGCTACAGAAGAATCCTTTGACCTCTTATCAGCCCGTCCTCATATGTCTGATGTGTTATACTTCATTGTCGAATTTCGGTGGTAATCGCTAAATGACATGTAACACCATTCTTTAGTGAAATATGCTTTGCGACAAGAGAAACAATATGTACGTTTTCAGCATCGCAACGAAAGGTTCTCTCTATTTTTACGTGGTGAACATATAGCTTTCCACACACATGAAACAGTGATCAATATAATTGATAAGTAAATAACGTAAATTCCATGGCTTCAGAATTTCTATTGAAGATATTTTCAATGAATCAGTTGCATATTACCCTTAAAAGTTCCTAACAGTTCGTATAGTGTTCAGACATACTGCCGAGACTTGCAAGTTGCTTCTCTCAACACACAATTCAAAATAATGCAACGATGATGGACTAAAAGGTGAAACTTACCAATAACTGTTATCATCCAGACCATCACGTACGAATAGAGAGATATCCACACACATGACATGATGAATGTTAACCAAAATAACCGACGGAATCGTTTATGCCGACAGTCTGGCACCGTAAAGAACAGTAATACTTTCAGAGGCAAGCCGAGGACATGAATTGCCTTGAAAAAAATATTTGATTCAGATGGCCACGAAATTACCCAATCTTCATCATCAGTTGGTATTTCATGGTTTTCTGGAATGGTTAGACCATTTTCTTGTGGATTGAGCGCTTCTGTTGAACCATGTGTTTTCTCCGTCGGTATTTGACGGTAAGCACCATTTGATGCTGGCATGTCATCTCCTACAAACGGAAATATTGAAGGTTTACTAAATAAGTCATAATCAGATTTAAATGGTTAGTAGAAAAAGTGTTCGCTTTCATGCAATGCAATTCACTAAATCTAAGTGACTTCCTTTTCGGGAATCTACAGCCTTCCGTCTAGAAGTAAATGAAAATACACGATTTTTCAATCATCAGAATAAAAAAATCTCTTGGAAAATAACCGTACGCCGAAATTACAATTTTCTATAAAATTTTAGTATACGTCAGTGCATTGTCTTCGCCATACAATGCTTTTCCTTAAGGACGCAAGATTAGTTTCTCTTTTATGCTTTAAATCAACATACAATATGCAGTTTGGATAAGTCATTCAAAGAATTTCCCCAATCTAATGATTTTATTTCAGTGATCTACAGTTACACCAATCGCTAGAAATGTTGTGATTAAGAACACGCACAAATCATTCAATTCACATTTAAGGTGCTAGAAGAATCACAAAATCCTCATGATTTCATTGGAGCGCAAATTATATGCGTCAGATACTTGTCGCAGATGAATAATTTAAATACATTACAGATATAACCGGTATTTTTCCACACTGTCAAATGATCAAGGAATAGGCTCCGATGTTGCAATTTTGTGTCGATGAAATAAACACTATCATATGAAGGGAACAAAACTGCCAGTTGTCAATAAAACAATTTGAGGATATACTCTCATACTGTCACTGATTAATTATATCTGGAATTCAATGACAGTGGATAGTGTGACTTTATTGGATTGATTTGCACATGGAAATTACATTGCGCTATTCCACAATGTTGTAAACCAAGTGGGTGACAATCATTTTATTAGTGATTGTGATGAAATGTTATCAATAGACATCAGCATGACATGGCAATAGTGACAATATAGCGTGGTATAGTGACTTACCGGTAATAGCTTAGAAAGGGTTCACACGGTTTCAATAAAACAAAATATTCGAAAACATCCACAATCATAACATTGATGGCAGATCAGATCATAGATCTTGTCCGTCGATATCTTTCATCACCATTCGTTTATGAAATATGCTAACAGCTTCTAATTTGCGCAATTTTTGCATTCAATTCTCAATTTCGAACGATGATTTTTCTGCATCCTATGCTATTCTGTTTGTGAGGTGAATATTCCTGAAGAATTTGATATGATCGAGGTAAAAAAACCATGATTTATCTATTGGAATGCAGACAGCCAAGTTGAATTGCTATTAGGCTATTGTTCATTATAGGCTCTTCTGGCAGTAATCGTGCTTTGCTTAATGGAGCTTTAAACATAATTTGGCATGAACGCTACTAGTAAATGTACCACAACTACGGTAATCTTGCAATTTATGTTTATGAATTATACAGATGACCATTGAAATTCTCTAGTTCAATATGATTAAAAAACATTTCAACTGTCAATTATGCACTGGACTAAAAAGTAGAACAAAATGGACTATGTAAGACATGAAATAACATAGTGTTCAAATAAAAACCGTGCGAACCACGTTATAATCTTCTCTCCGGAAAATCATGCTCTTCACACAATTCTCGCCATATATCATTACTATAATCTGAACTTAGTTCGTTCTGCCTCAAAATCACTTGATAACTTCTATAACGAAATCGGCGACATTCAAATCAGTAGACATCAAAGAAATCTGACAAATACTATCTGACCGCATTAAACTGAGTTTAACACATCTGACATCCTGTGGACTTTTTTATTGATAAAAGTAAGCATAGACGTCCAACACTACCAGGTGAATTATTTAAACTAATTAAACGAATTCATGTTCTTACAAGACCTTGGATACAGCCTCTAATAACCTTCCAGTGTCCTCAAAAGTTCAAGTATAAGTAGATTACAATCAAACATCCAATAGCGATTCATCGATATGATGAAGCATGATAAATTGCTTATTGGAGAGAAATTAATTGATCGAGAGGCAAATGAACAATGGATATTTACAAAGTAATGTGGCTTTAACGTCAATTGAAGAATGACCAAACTAATTTGAGGGCAATGGAATCGTGTACGTAACACTTATAATCTTTGAAAGACGAATGATGCATTCACTTGTTACAAATTTGATTTGAGTTGGATAACATAACAAGCAGGCAATCATAGGCCAAAAATGTTTTCTAAACAGGAAATGCAGCCAAAAAGAATGATAAGCCTTTCGATTACATTGCTCAACATAAAGATCATCACTCCAAGAACTGCTCATGGCAAGACACTCACAAAATATTTAAATTGATAGAATCGAAGGAGTTAGTCAGGTTGAAATAATTCATTTATTTAGCAATTAATACCGATTGCCGAAAGAAAACCATCGTCAGACATAGACAACATCCTCTATACCTAAAAATCGAAAAATTAATTGCTAAACAAAAAAAGTATTTCAAACCATTGATTATAACAGGGATGCTGGCGTTCAAGGGGCGCCAAGGGACAGTGAGAAGGTGCCACCAAAGTATGCCAAATCTCTGAGTAGGGCGCTAATTTTACTTTACTGTCATGAGAGAGCATTGGATCTTCGTGAGGGCGCCTTAGGGCTTCATGAGGGCACATTGGGGCATGAAAGTGACTGAGAGACTGATGAGGGGGAAGTCTACGGTCGAATACGTTTCCTCAAGGGTGAATTTTATGAGAATGTGAAAGGGCTACTCGGTATAACCGTTAGGCCAATATTTAACCATTTAGAAATGATCTCAGGTAAAAATAGGGTCGCAGAAGGAATTCCTTTAAATGAAATAAAAATCACATTCCTGTTTAACGCTATGAGTGGTCAAAACGTTCATAAAATTACTCACAAAATACCCAATCCTATGCAAAATTTTACATAACAGCACTTTATGCTATATTATCCATACTTTTCAAATACTAAGTTTGTTTACTAAATGTTTTACCTCCGGCAATACACAATCTGCAGACGCTGATGTGTCTTGTCGCAACTTATTCGGAACATTAACTCAAAATATGATAATATTCATTCAATGATCTCACTATGAGCATTCATCTATAGTAGACAAGAACTTTGAATGATTTCAAAAGCTCCGAAAAAATCACCAACTTTTAGATTCAATCACCAACATCCGCAATTCGAAATATTGATGCGATAGTTTCCTTTTTTTACATGCAAAGATATGGTAGCTACTTAAGCATGGATACCACACAATAGATAGAATTACACCATCAACCTGAACAGTTTCCGTCAATACGAGGATATTTTCCGTTGAATATTGATAAGTAAAATTTCAAGACCCAATAAAATCAGTTAGCAATATATGAAATAGATATTCAAGCTACTGTCAAGAAAAGAGAATGGCTGCGGCCATGAAGCACATAATAAAATTTGCCAAAGCAACAACAGATTTAATGTTTAAAACAGTAACTGACAACGAGGCGAGCATGTATTCCACAGTGCTAATGCACCTAAACAATAAGTAAACAGTCTTTATTGATTTCCGAGGCGAGTAAAATGGAATATATCTTACCTGCTTCCACACGAACTGTTAAAACAAAGACTAATACATTCAGCGAGAATTTTTGTTTTGCATGGTCATCAGTTTTCATTTCACGTTTAAAATCAGGGTATATATGAGCAAGAAAACCAACATTTAGTACTACAACTTACTTGTAGTTAGTTGTACACTAAATTACAAGCATTTAACCAATCCATCACCAATAATTCCCTACAATTCCATGGCATTGAATAGCAATAGCAAATGATCACTTCCATGACACTTTATTATATTCGCATTTACAGATGTGCCATAATGAAATTATAACACGACACGGCAAAAAATCGAAGAATCCAGGAAACGGAAGATTAAAGGTTAAAGATTATTAATTAAAGATTAGAAGACCAAGGTTAAACAACTGCCCTAGTGGAGAATCGTGCAAATGATTAGGTAGCTTAAAGTCAAGAACGAATGAATATGAACTAATGCTAAAAACATAGAGTAACTTACCCAGTATAGAGTAGGAAACAAAATACATCTAATGGCTAGCCCGGCCCAACTTTTGAAGGGATGGGAAATAAATCAAAACTTATAATTAAATTCATTTTCAATTAAAAAACTAAAATGAGAGCTCGGCATGAGACAACAATGTGATCGCATTACTCAATATCAAGTTCATATAACATTGTTGAAAAAAGGTGCACTAAACATCTTAAGGTTATAAGAATGTTTCCTTAATTCACATTGCTTATTACTTAGAAACCGCTTAAGAGTAATTTAAAAACAACTATGAAATCAAATCCCATGCTGCAGATTCAGGATTTAATATATCAGCAATAATAGAGCACCCTCCCCTGGATTTTGGAATCTATTTTCTCTTCATGAGCTTGCCAAGAGTAAATTCCTCTTCAATCTATCCATGATTGCAGGACAAAGGATATTTACAACACATACAAGAGTACCAATCCGACTTTCTTGTTTTCCTAAAACATTTGTTAAACGAACATCCACATCCATATTCTGATGTTAATCCATATAATTTCTAAAGACATAGAAGACACCAAAATCACTTTTAGTTGAGAAACGATGTGATAATACTCTGAAAAACATTTTCAACCATCTTTATTCAATTGTTTAGTTGTCTCACTGAAATTACTGCAATGCAATGAAATTCTCCGTTCTTCTTTCGGAAATGACAAACCTGTAACGCATTTCCATTCCGACTCAAATAAGCCTACGGCATTGCGATTCAGGTCGAATAACATCTCATACTATCTTCGAGGACATGTAATCTTTCATCTCTTATCGAATGAATTTCTTTTCATGGTTCTGTGCACGAGTACTCTCAAATTCTCGGTTTACTGAATCAACAGCTACATTAATTCGACAGCATTATGAAGAGATGAGTAACATTTGGGATTGTTACATAATGCAAAATATACAATACAAAAGTTAGAAGATATATAGAGCAAATTGTCACTCTGAACGCATCTTCAATCCTTTACATGCACGTATTTAGGATAATTAAATAAGAATTTCTGTTCTAAAGTTCGTATCAATTTTATTGATTTATTTGAAGCTAAGAAATTGAACATATTAATCGATTAACGTGAGTAATGCAAATACCTGATGATGTTACTAAGATTGGTTGCCATCTTGCGACTTAACTTGTTAGGTAAGGCATGAAGTAAGAAGAAATAATGTTTGAAGCAAGCGTGTCTTCGCTTCGCAAATGTGTTTCGCAGCTGATTACTTCACTGTCTTTCAAAAATCAGCTGTTCACTATTGCGTTAAAATTTCATGACTATGGGCAAAGCAATGAAGGTAAAAAGTGAGTGACATGTCACGCACGGATTTCCTATTGAAGTCCAGAATTAATTATCAAAGTAGATTGTAACAGGTTTTCTCCCAGAAGAAAACCTGTACTTCTATGTCTTTCGTCTTCGTATCCTCAGTTCTCCTGCCATGCGGGTTGGGATGGGAGCTATTTACCCTCTCCGTGACTACTGATATACTCATTCTCTCATTTTGAGGGAGCTCTGGAATCCAAGTTAATATTCTATCGTTCCTTCTTAGCATGCACACATTGTATTACTGTCCAGCATAGCATCATATTGTTCTATGACATAGAAATCATTCCCAGTGATAATAGGACACCCTAAATATCTCCTAAATATCACCCTAATATTACTTAGTTTTTTGGAACACCCTGTATTTCATGTCAATTACCAAGGAAGTGGTTTCCAATCTTCCAAAAAATATCCCGAATTCTAAATAAAAATGGTTTTGACACGAAAAGAATTGCAAGCACTAAGTATAGTGATCTACAACCTGCGGCCTCAAAGCGGTGAAAGGGTGAGAACGGAGTCGCAATAAGGCTTTGTCGTCTGAAGCTCATGCTTCTTTGGGTTCTACCTTGTCGGAAAGGTTTATTGTCGGCGGTTTGTGACCGTGCTCCGGCTAACTAGCAGGCTCTGGAATATTATTTTTATTTTACTGGTCATTGAATTTATTTATGTTTGATTAATTTTTCATTCTTTTTCTCCACGTTTGTTTATTTTAAATGTGTGGTAGGCTTCGGCCGTCCCAATTAACACCACCGCCTGGTTTGCGAGATATGAACAGTCATCAGATGTTTCATGTTGTTGAATCAGGTTTTTGGGCATGGCACTTATTTGGCTCATTTGTGATCGAACTTCTTTCCACTGCTCTCTTTTGCACTTCCCCATTTATTGCAGGTTAAGGTGTGACAGATCCAACGTATTCACGGCATACGGGCGTCAGGTAGTTCGAGGGTCCCGAACCCACTGGTAATGCTTTGGGAGGCAGGCCCGTTCAACTGCTCGAAAAAAGGCGGTACAGTTCCACTGCCACGGACATGCATGGGTAGCTTTACTGAGGGGTTTAGCCCGTGTAGCTGTATCCGGTTCCTCTGTGGCCTACCTGACTTGTACCCATTGTTACGGCAAAGGGGTTCTCATTTGGGTTTCTTCAAGCTTTTGCGACATGTACTGTGCCTATAAGTGTCTTTTTTTGCGTATTATTTATTGCAGCTTTGTTGCTATTATTTACGTTTTTCTGATGCCTTCCAAAGTTTCTTGTATCACTTTGTTGTACAGTATAATTTTCGTTTATTTGATTGATATTCTATGAGAAATTATGAAAATGAGAAAGACACACAAGAAACGTAGTCAAGCCGTCAAGCTCAAAACCCCTCTCAGGATCAGCTTCAGCAACGTAAGAGGACTGAGGTCCAATTACGACGACATCAACATCTTCCTGCAAGGTAAGTCACCAGATCTCCTAGCCCTGTCGGAAACCAGGTTAGATCCCAGTGTGTCATCAAGCGACGTTACTCCTGATGGATACATATTTCACCGGATGGATAAAGCACCTTGTCATGGTCTTGGAGTCTATGCCAAGACAAGCCTTCCCTTGAGAAGGCTTCGTAGCTCAGAGGATCCAAGGCATGAGTATCTTGCCTTCATTGCGCCGCTGCAGAAGACCACTCTTCTTCTATTTTTCCTATACCGTTCTCCATCAACTAATGCGGATATTTTCAATGTTCTTTCTGACAAGATCGATTCTCTTCTACAAGAGTATCACAGCGCTGAAGTTGCCGTTTTTGGTGACTTCAACGTGCACAATGTTGACTGGCTTGTGCACTCACGCACCACCGATCTCTCCGGTCAGGCAGCCCAGGATTTCGCTGTCTCTCACAACCTTAGTCAAATTGTCACTTGTCCTACCAGAGTGCCTGACCGAGCTGGGGATACTGGATATCTCCTTGATCTGTTTCTCACCTCAAATCCAACTTGTTTTTCACACAAGGTTACTTCTCCCCTCGGCACGTCTGATCACTGTGTTATCACAGTTTCTGGCAAACAAATTTGCTCCACACCGTCTGCACCCTTCCATAGAACAGTTTATCAATTCTCCAAAGCAGACTGGTGTGGCTTCCGCACTTTTCTTAGTCAAGTTCAAGCTGAGAATTTGATTCTGAGCGAGAACGTCCACAAGTCGCGCAAGAACTGACAGAGTGGCTTCAGATAGGGATGTTGGCCTACATTCCTCACCGTACTTTCCAAATGAAACCCCACTCACAACCTTGGTTTACACCAGAATGTGCAGCTGCAAGTTGCCAGCGTGACCACTTTTTCCATAAGTATAAGCGTGACAGTAGCGCTGGCAATCTTGAATTGTACAAAACCGCACGTAGACATTGCAAGGAAACCATACATCAGGCCAAAAGCCGTTACGCTTTGTATGTACGGAAATCCATTGCTACCCAAAAGCTTGGCTCTAAGGACTTCTGGAGGATTTACAACAGTGTCACCAATAGGAACAAATCCTCCATCCCAGCACTCCGTCATGCCGAAGTCAGTACTTCTATGGCGACAACCTCAGCAGACAAAGCCGAGCTTCTTTGCAATGGGTTTGCGAAGAATTCGTCATTAGACGATGGAGGTAGAATTCCACCTCCAATTCCCACGCGCACTGATGAGACAGTTAGTCCTCCTTCAGTCACAGTCCGAAACGTCAAAAAGATCATCGCCGGTCTCGATAGCTCTAAGTCTAGTGGACCAGATGGCATCCCGGTTTCGGTCTTCAAGCATCTCTCACCTGAGCTTTCTCCACTTTTATCTAAACTGTTCAGTAGATGTGTATCCACCGGTGAGTTTCCCTCTTGTTGGAAAGTAGCTTCCGTGGTTCCAGTTCCAAAGAAAGGTTCTGACTCATGTCTTCCATCTAGTTACCGTCCTATCAGCCTGCTTCCAATTGCTGGCAAGATTTTTGAAGCAGTGATTAACCAACACATTGTTAACTTCCTTGAAACTCAGAACCTTCTATCAGAAGAACAGTATGGCTTCAGGCACTCTCGATCAACTGCAGATCTTCTTTCATATGTCACTGAACATGTGAGTCGTGTCCTTGACAGACAAGGTGAGACGAGATTAGTTGCCTTGGATATTTCCAAGGCATTCGATAAAGTCTGGCATCAGGGACTCCTTATGAAGCTAAAGTCCTATGGAGTTGCTAATCAACTCCACAAACTTCTTGCTTCTTTCCTTAGTGACCGGCAGATATCTGTCGTCTTAGATGGCCAAAAGTCTTCCACCAAGTTTGTCAATGCAGGAGTTCCTTAAGGGTCAATTTTGGGACCCACTCTTTTTCTGTTGTACATCAACGACCTCCCAGACTGCCTTGTGAGTAAATTGGTGATGTATGCAGATGACACAACACTCTTCAATTCCAATGAGCGACTCGCTAAAAACACTCAGCAACGTCAGCAGTTATGCGACGTTCTTAATGAAGACTTACGCAGGGTCTCAGAATGGGGCGCCAATTGGCTTGTTTCCTTCAATCCTTCAAAAACTCAGAGTATTCTGCACTCACGACTTAAAGGAGATGATGATCATAGCATTAAGATGTCAGATAATAGGATCAGAGAACAAGATTCAATCTCCTTCCTTGGATTGGCGGTTACGAAAGACTTGTCATGGAAACCATACATCCAATCCATTAGCAAGCAGGCAGCTCAACGCATTGGTAGTCTCTATCGTGTCAGCAGCTATCTTCCACCACAGACTGTCTGCTATCTTTACAAGTCCACTATTCGTCCTCTGATGGAGTATTGTTGTCATCTGTGGGCAGGCGCCCCACAAACGCATCTTAACCTCCTTGAACGGGTTGAGAAACGTGTCAAGAATCTCATGGGTGAAAAACTTGCTAGCAAGTTGCAGCCGCTTTCCGTCAGACGGGATGTTGCTTCACTCAGTCTCTTCTACAGGTACTATTTCGGTAGAAGCAGCTCTGCAGTAAATGAGTGCGTACCCAAACCTAAGATCTTCTCCAGAAGCACACGCAGAGATAATGCACTCACATGCTATAATGTGAGCTTAGAACGCGCACGTACTGTGAGTCGCTCGAAAAGCTTTTTTGTTCGCACGTCACAGCTTTGGAATCAGCTTCACCAGACCACTTTCCCAGACCAATACAATCTTGATACTTTCAAGAGGCGTGCGAATAGGTTTCTGATGGGGACAGCTTAATCAGATTAAAAGATCTGTTTTTTTCTTTTATTCATTTAAAATAATACAATTTGTTACTTTTCATTGAGTAACCCCTAGCTTCGTTCATGGCTCATAGCTGTGCTAGGGGTGAAAATTCAGTAAAAAAAAATCTACAGTCCGGTCACCAACCATCTCACAAACAAACTGCGACAAACCGAAAGCAATATAGAACAAAGCGCTCAGGATCGCCACAGGATGCATGCGGGACAAAAATATACAACAGCTACACGACGAAACACACGTCCTCCGCATTGCTGAACATCTCACACTACACGCAAAACAGCTTTTAGCTAGACAAAGCAAAATGTCAACACCACCCTCTTCATCTCCTGACGCAACAATCACCACCTCAGACAACAAAACCGCATAATTTTCACCACAGTGAAGCACACCTCACCTCCACTCACACAGCCACTCAATGGAACGACAAAGCACCTACTCAAACTAACACACACTCACCACGTCGGCGCATACCTAACGCACAGACTAAACAACAAAATCAGTAACGCAATCCCCTCTACAGTTCACAAATCAGAGCAAACATTTGACAGACGTACACGCAAAACACTGACTCAACCCTCACCAACAAATCACATTTCTTAACATAATGCCTACATTACATAAACCCCTCAGCCTTCTCTTCACCTCTCTGTAAATCACAATCGCACAATTCAAAACACCTCTTCTTGTGAGTTACACACATCACTTACACCATGACCGCCTCTGGGAGCGGGCGATCGGTCCGCCGAACACCTGACGACCCACTGGACTCCTTCCCAATAGCAGGGAGTAGATGGGTTGACACCACCGCCATCAACATTGCATAATGACACAGAACCATAAAGAAAAGAAGGTAAAATAAATTCATCCCTGTCCCTCCGAGGGCAAATAGCCATGCTAGTACCCTAAGCTAGATAGAGGTGGGTCATACACCCCTTCACGCACTTACAACTCTCAGTAACCTAGTGAGACCGATTGCGCCCCTAATCAACTAACCTATACTACCACCTTTTAGTTAGTAAACTTCAATGTCATGCATACGATACACAAGATAGCAAGTTTCTTCGAACTATGTGAAGAATGCACACTCATCAAAACGGAAGTTGACAATTGTCGTTGGATAATCATCATTGGAAGTCTTAAATAAATCCTCCTACATCAGGCGTGTCTTCTTGTTTCGCTTCAGATCTTAAATGATACCGAGTGATAAAATATTTTCCTCTTATAGCATATTTTCATGTCGTTTAAGAAATCCGAAAAACAAACTGACTGAAGTATCGAGATAGCACAACATTCGTCAATTTCAATCAGCTCCAATGAACACTAAAAAACATACCAAGAAATTCCCAAAAGTCTTTCAAAAGTTTCCTTCATCAATATTACTTTGAAAAACTTTCAATTGTCTTCATTACAACTGAGAGAATCTAGCTGCCATACATTTTACTACCTACTGCTCTGATTATGAGAAAGTTCAAAGGATATTTTAAAGCAGAACATCGGCGTTCATGCAACACGAACTTTCCGGCATTTCGTGACCTGTAAGATAACATAAATCCAGATTACATCTGAGTATCTAGTTTCAGAATCACATATTCACAAGAGTGGTAACTAAATTGGGAAAGGTTAGTAAGCAGGTGAAAGTTGGATGACGTAAGTCTTGTCATTCGCAAACTTACGGATGCACTGCAGCCTGTCAGTTCAGCGGTTGATGAAGCAACACATGAGCTAACAAGAACTAATGTAGTACTAAATAGCTGCTAATGAATTTTAAGATAAGATACAGAAGCTATTTCAAGTAGGCCAGTTGAGGAGTAGACTATCTCGTTTCCTCCAAGTTCAGGGTTCCCGCGCATATTGAAGAAATGCGCCCAAAGATTCGGCAACATCTGGTATTACAATAAATGCAAATTAGTTAGTGACCCTCCGGCCTAATTATTTTTGCCTGTGCACAGCTGATGATTCATGCAAGGAAATCTGATAAAACAGAATGAATTGCAAAAGGTCATAAATTGTCATATTTTGTGATGACCTGGTAATTTCACATGTCAGAAAAGTTATCTTAAAAAGATATGAGACAATTGCTCAAGAGAGAATCATTTGTTACTTATATGTGTCACTCTTACGTGAACAATACGTGAACTATTTTTCAGTGAAGAAATAAGCAGACATGATGGTCCTGTAAACACATGAAATATGGGCTAATGATTATGACAGATGATTTATCGCTAAGGTCGAGTGCTTCGAAAGCGGAAGCAGCGCCTCTTACAAGTTTCAGTTCTTTGGCCTAGAAGATCCTTATTTTGTCCCTTTTTCTCATTTCTGACATTCTCTGAATATGTCTCGAATTGCTTTCAGTTCTCCTACGATTGCTGCACGGTACCGACGCTAAAGCGCATTTTTCTAAATGACAGTTTATGACTTCCCTTCCAGCTTTTTCATGTTTCTGTCGCGTGGGAGCCCCGCAGTTGAGGCATTACTTACATGTTTCGAAATGAGATGCAACCAAATGCAGCGATGACAACACTTTTTTGAATCATAGCTTCGAGGGGAAAATGGACACGCTGCACCAAAGTTGTCCCTCGACAAAAAAGGCATCGACTCAAAGGCAAAGCATTGGAGAAGTGAAGAAAGAAGTATGGTATGATAAAGAATAATAACCAAGTACTAATTGAAAATATATAAAAATGGGTGGATAGCTCATAATTCAATAATTAAGGTAATAGGACTGCTAAAAAGATCTCTGTTAAACCCGCGCAGAAATAAATTCTCATGATCATGCGTATACATTCAAACGTATGATTTTGGGTTAGAAAATTAGCAAATATGTGGAATACAACACCTTCCCGAGAAAACGAAACTCGTTTCACACTGCATAAGAAAGGTATGAATTCCTTGAAAAACTCCAAATTGCATGAGGTTGTCTAATGTCGCATTACGGCATGATAACATGATCTACTTTGATAACAGGAGCTTGTCATCATCTCGCGTGGTTCCTACCCAATTATTTCTAAGTGGGAAGAAATCGAACTAATTGAAACTATTAACAAATTGGCGCTTTTCAATGAAACCAACGAATCTTCCGATAACGAAATTTAGCATCTTTCTTCAGAAAATTAACAATATATTTTCCTTCATCCTACGTGAAAACACGAGCTCATTCATCCCCCATTCCGATGTTCTTTCATGGAAGCATCGTCTGGCAAATATTGTATCGCTATTGACAGCAGCAAGGCATGATAGCAAGGCTTGACGCATTTGATGCCAAAATGTATTTTAAGGCGCAATTATTGCTGATGTCCACGAATTATGAGCGTTTGATTTTTATAGTTAGTTGTAGATAAATCTCCACTAAACAATCGCAAGTGTGTACAGTAAACATGTAACCTTTCAAAGGGGAAAAAGTTGTATGTATAATTTGGATAAGTATTAAAGGGACCACCAGAGGAACTTCGTGACGTGATTCAACGGAAAGTTGTTTGAAATTGAATCTTTTTGCAGTGAAATTCATTTCAGTCTAATTTTTCATGAAAAATACCAGCTATAGAGAAAAACAGGCAATGAAATGTTTAGAATATAATTACTCAACTGTATAAAGTAACTTGGGTGTAAATATGAATCCCGTTTAACCGCAGGTGTATGCCGTAGCTATTCAGCTGGTTATTTTTTTTTGCAATTTAAGTGCGGGTACTACTCGAAAATTAGTTACATGAATACATCTTTGAGTTTGCGATTCCACTCCCGATTTATTTAGAAACACAGACATTGTGTACATTGACGATGAGGGGGAAAGAGAAAGGGAAGAAAGCGAAGAGAAAATAAATGACAGTGACGACGAAATCGAGAAGCAAGGTTTGCAAACGTAGAGACCAATGGCCCTATGTTGAGTGACGATACAGAATTGACCATCTTGTTTTTATTAGCCGTTTTACATCAATTTTTACAAGTGCCAGTTAAACGATAGCCGATTCTATCATTTTGATAAAAAGTGTAATCCATGTTGAAGATAATAATTAATGCAGATTTCTCAAAAAAAGCAGTTACATTGTATTCTATGATATTTGGAAGAAACGACGTGGGCAATAAAACAACAGTGAATTAATCTACTTGTATGTAATGTTGATTATTTAGAAATCAAGATTTTACAGTTAGGCCAACTGTTGAAATTATTGACTGTCATTATTAGACAATATATAGACGTCTGATTTATAGTTAGTCACACTCCAATAGCGGCGGTTTTGTATCAAAACTTGTAAGACATCTTCATTGATAAATTCATGCGAGGGCTCTACCTCAGGGTGGGTTATATTCGAGAAAATAGGGAAGCCCACTGAAAAAGAGAATCAACTTTGAAAACAAACTGACACGCATGCTCAATGTCATGCACGTCCACACCACATTATATTTTCACTATTTTCAAGTTGCTTGCACTTCATCAACTTTTCTAACATTCACAATCTACGTTGCTATCAAAGTTCATCGACACCAGACGATGAGAATTGGCGTCGCAATATTCCCTGAAGTGAATGCCATCTGAGTCAACAGTCACTGATCTTTCAGTAGTGTTCTACATTGAGTCTGAGTCAGATTCCTTTATTTATCCCTATAATTGCGTCCACTTATCACGTAGATGGTTGTGTCACAATTCCTGCGACATTCTCCTCTGAATATGAAGAGAAGTAAGACGATGAAAATTCAGATTTTATCCTTACAGAAATGCAATGGTTAGAATAAAGTTTCATTTGAAATACGCTTAAGACGGTGATGATAGTTCGCTCAGGTTTCCATATCGTCCATGATTAATGGGAATTCGATGGAAATGCAATTTCGATCTCATTAATTAGATTTCATATTCGCGTTGTTGCTTTCTAACCAGATCAAAAATTAGCTCTCATCTATCTTGTAGTAAAGTCAAACTTTGCAACTAAAACAACAAGCATTCAGGAATAAAACTAGGCTAGATTAATGATAAAGTTAACCAATTGCATTGCTATTTATTCTCGTGAGAATAAGACCGAGAAAACAATAAATATTTTTTGGTGTACTCGGATATTTCATTTGGAAGTCACCAATATCACAAAAATATTATCTGAAGTTTATGAAAATATTCATTACGGATCAAAATTTACACAAGGACTTCTGAAGCAAGACTACCTGAAACATTTCTAACAATTCGTGTCAGTGAAATGAATTGGTTCAAAATGCGACGTTAAATTGGAACACAATAACTTGTTCGCTTCAAATTTAAAAATTCATCCCTCTAACTAGGTAAGCTAATTCAATCAATTCAAAATAATAATATACGTCAAGATTTTAATACAACCTTGAAATCTAATGAATCTTCAGGTTACACTCCTTCATTTTTACGATCTTTCAACAAGCATTTTTACGATTGAAAGAAACATTCAACGATTAACTTTAGAACCAAGCTTACGTCACTACTGGCAGTTTTCCTTTGAAACCTTCACTCTCAATCCATACGTCTTTTATGTGATGTGACGTCTTTCAGATGTTAGGTCAGGTTATAGAATTCAGGATCGTTTTTTATGGATGAAACTATGAAAGAGGAACGTGAAAAGTCCTGGCACCTCAGCATCAATGAATGCTTCATGTCTCTATCAAGCAAATCAAACATGTTCAGGGCTGCCAGTCTTATCAAAAATAAAAACCGGAAAGTCAAATCAGAAGGGCCCCCAAAATGCGTAGCCGTGGCCCCCTTAACCCTCGCCGTACCAAGGGGTGATTTTGAAAATCACCTCGAAGAAATTTACTCGTAAAATCTTCAAAAAAATGTTGAAACTGAAATTCCTTTGGTGACTTTGTGTCTTTTAATGTTTTGCATCGTGATATCATCAGTCAGGCCAAATTAAGATGTTTAGACTTACGTCACAGGAGATGCATGTCAAAGCACCTAATGCGATCATTCACCAGCGCGCGTCGTGTCGGCGCAAAGATGTCTAGAAAGACAGTTACAGGCCGGGCACCTTATTGTTAGGCAGCGTTGAACGGCTTGCTGCGTGCGCATCGATTGCTTCACGTGATCTAGGCATGACAGCCTGTGATTCGTGTGGCTGACGTCTGCTCACTAGCGCAGTGAAGTCAGGACAACTGAATCAGTCTACCTCCTATTATTTGCTTTCTTCACACCATGGCATCTCGACCTCGACGTGCGGCTATGGCGCAGGCACTTCGCGTTATGTATGATGACGATAGATCCGAAGAATCCGACGACGCATTATCGAGTGGGCCAGAAGATGATGAGGATAATAATACAACATTATTGAACCCACATCCTCAAGAAGAGAACGAACGCTGCGAAGAACCCCTGGATCATGGAGATGTCGAAAGTCTGAGATAAAAACGGCCATCAATGGAGCTACATTCCACCAGCAGCTGGTCGCAGAGGTGCGGAAAATGTTGTTAGAGAAAGGACGGGGCCAACCTTAGAAGCCAGAAAGGATACGAAGTTGGAAACATGGAATCTGTTTTTTCCCGATGTGATGTTGGATAAAATTGTTCAGTATAGTCAACTGAAAGCAGATGCGCTTGGTATTGAAATACAGCTCGATTTCTTACAACTTCGATCGCCGCAAAGAATTTCTCAAAGAACTGGCAATTGATCTCATGAAGCCATATATGCTTCAAAGATTGAACAATAGAAGTGGTATTCACGAACAATTGATTGAAAAGATTGAAAACTACGTCGGAAGTGTCCAGCATTTGTAGCTGAATCCACAAGTGAATCCGACCCCGTTGAGCAACAAAGTCCGATGCACTGGCTGCAAAGCTGCTGGTAAAGCTCCGAGGGCTTGCAATCTCACAAGTCAACGATGCCAAAACTGCAATTCAGCTGTGTGCGGAAAACATTCCACTGTGGTTGGTGTCTTGTGAAAACTGTGCAAATCAGATTTGAAATTTTTATCGTAAAAATGGACTATGCACCAAAAGAGACTGTAATTCTTCATAGTTCCTCCTTTTTTGATAGAATTATAATTGTATGATAATTTCTTGTCTTTTCAATATGCAGCATAGCCATTAAATATGGTATAAAGAAAATGACTCGTATACAGCTACGTTTTCCAATATGTACCGAGGTGATTTTTAAAATCACCCCTTGGTACGGCAAGGTTGGGCGAGACCTTGGTATGGCGAGGGTTAAAGTAAAAAAAATTACGATCCTTCTATATCCCACAATCCGATTAGTTTTGAAAGCGCCAAGACAGAAGTTGGGTCTGCTGCAATAAAGATGCTAATGAATACTAAGTCAGCAAGTAATGTTACTAGTGCTTTTTCAATCATCAGTTTTTACCAGGTTCACTAGAATGCGTGACTCGGAAAACTACTATTTTCAAAGGAACTGCTTTTGAAGGCTAGATAGAATGTACTACTGAGACTCCTCCCCCTCCCATAACGCAAAATCAGCAGGATCAATCAGCTTAACTGCTTCAAAAATAAACTTCATTTCGTTTAAAAATTTTACATTCAAAATTAAAAGGCATTATTCTCGTAAAGCTGTCATTTTCTATTAATCATGCCAAGACGTCACACGATACAAGATCTCGTCTTTAATGATAAGATTTTTCATTAAACCAATGGAAATTGCTGTTCAGCTGTTCGATGTTTGGAAGACTGCTTCTGCAGAGCGGTCTGGTCACAACAAATACCTTAACACAAAATCCATGGATCAACGCAGTCTAAATGCATGGGCTGGCATTTCCTTATGAAGCGCTATTGAGCCATTTTTCTTTCGAGAAACTGACATTGAATGATAAAAACACCCTTTCTATACTGTATAAAGTGATACCGGATGTCACTGAGGATAAGAGCATCTTCATGCATGATCGAGTGCCAGCGCACTACTACCGACCGATCGTAAATTATTTAAACAATCACTTTCCTAAATCATGGATTGACCGTGATGACAGCCTTGGAATGGCTTCCGATATTGTCACATTTTATGTCTTGTGACTTTTTTTTCGATTGGACACGTCAAGGAAATGTTGAATTGGAGTCATCCTGTGTATTTGGATGAACTGGAAAACAAAATTAGTACCGCTTTCCATCAGATTGACGAGCGATTGTTTACAGACATGCTCTTGCGCTGCTGACCGAAGAGTTCGATTGTGTTCGGGTAAATGGTGAGCAAGGAGAAAATAAATTTCAGTGTTACTAGTGTTAACAACTGCTTTCTTTTGAATGATGAATGTCATCATTGAGTCGCTAATTGCCATTTCAAGAAACTTTGAAATGATCATTGAGAGAATATGGAATTTATAAAAAAAGTGACGTTGGGGCTCACTGTGGGATATCCTCTATACTAACAGGAAAGAAAATTATATCATGGACAAGTTCAAAGTAAAGCATCATCCGCCAAGTTGCACAAAAACATATAATCCATGTCACACAGCATGAATTGACCACTAAAAACTATCGCACATTTCAGACACCATGCTATTTAATGATATTTAATCTAAAATGATTCCTAGACCACGAAAGGAAAAACGGCAAGAGATAAGAGAGATATTTGATTTAAGTCATTACGAGAAGTAGTGTACTAACTTTTCTGGAATTTTAGCCGTGCAGTCAGTATGCTTGCAAATAGTCAGAAACTCACATGCAGATAAATCTTCATCCGAACTACAGACATCTACAATTGATGAAATGCATGTAGTTGAAATCTCACTGTCTAGATGCTCGTTTTCAAAAATTGATATTTGCAAACAAGAACTAATGTAGTACTAAATAGCTGCTAATGAATTTTAAGATAAGATACAGAAGCTATTTCAAGTAGGCCAGTTGAGGAGTAGACTATCTCGTTTCCTCCAAGTTCAGGGTTCCCGCGCATATTGGAGAAATGCGCCCAAAGATTCGGCAACATCTGGTATTACAATAAATGCAAATTAGTTAGTGACCCTCCGGCCTAATTACTTTTGCCTGTGCACAGCTGATGATTCATGCAAGGAAATCTGATAAAACAGAATGAATTGCAAAAGGTCATAAATTGTCATATTTTGTGATGACCTGGTAATTTCACATGTCAGAAAAGTTATCTTAAAAAGATATGAGACAATTGCTCAAGAGAGAATCATTTGTTACTTATATGTGTCACTCTTACGTGAACAATAAGAGAAACACTATTTTTCAGTGAAGAAACAAGCAGACATGATGGTCCTGTAAACACATGAAATATGGGCTAATGATTATGACAGATGATTTATCGCTAAGGTCGAGTGCTTCGAAAGCGGAAGCAGCGCCTCTTACAAGTTTCAGTTCTTTGGCCTAGAAGATCCTTATTTTGTCCCTTTTTCTCATTTCTGACATTCTCTGAATATGTCTCGAATTGCTTTCAGTTCTCCTACGATTGCTGCACGGTACCGACGCCTTGCAAGTTTGATGCTAAAGCGCATTTTTCTAAATGACAGTTTATGACTTCCCTTCCAGCTTTTTCATGTTTCTGTCGCGTGGGAGCCCCGCAGTTGAGGCATTACTTACATGTTTCGAAATGAGATGCAAACAAATGCAGCGATGACAACACTTTTTTGAATCATAGCTTCGAGGGAAAAATGGACACGCTGCACCAAAGTTGTCCCTCGACAAAAAAGGCATCGACTCCAAAGGCAAAGCATTGGAGAAGTGAAGAAAGAAGTATGGTATGATAAAGAATAATAACCAAGTACTAATTGAAAATATATAAAAATGGGTGGATAGCTCATAATTCAATAATTAAGGTAATAGGACTGCTAAAAAGATCTCTGTTAAACCCGCGCAGAAATAAATTCTCATGATCATGCGTATACATTCAAACGTATGATTTTGGGTTAGAAAATTAGCAAATATGTGGAATACAACACCTTCCCGAGAAAACGAAACTCGTTTCACACTGCATAAGAAAGGTATGAATTCCTTGAAAAACTCCAAATTGCATGAGGTTGTCTAATGTCGCATTACGGCATGATAACATGATCTACTTTGATAACAGGAGCTTGTCATCATCTCGCGTGGTTCCTACCCAATTATTTCTAAGTGGGAAGAAATCGAACTAATTGAAACTATTAACAAATTGGCGCTTTTCAATGAAACCAACGAATCTTCTGATAACGAAATTTAGCATCTTTCTTCAGAAAATTAACAATATATTTTCCTTCATCCTACGTGAAAACACGAGCTCATTCATCCCCCATTCCGATGTTCTTTCATGGAAGCATCGTCTGGCAAATATTGTATCGCTATTGACAGCAGCAAGGCATGATAGCAACGCTTGACGCATTTGATGCCAAAATGTATTTTAAGCGCAATTATTGCTGATGTCCACGAATTATGAGCGTTTGATTTTTATAGTTAGTTGTAGATAAATCTCCACTAAACAATCGCAAGTGTGTACAGTAAACATGTAACCTTTCAAAGGGGAAAAAGTTGTATGTATAATTTGGATAAGTATTAAAGGGACCACCAGAGGAACTTCGTGACGTGATTCAACGGAAAGTTGTTTGAAATTGAATCTTTTTGCAGTGAAATTCATTTCAGTCTAATTTTTCATGAAAAATACCAGCTATAGAGAAAAACAGGCAATGAAATGTTTAGAATATAATTACTCAACTGTATAAAGTAACTTGGGTGTAAATATGAATCCCGTTTAACCGCAGGTGTATGCCGTAGCTATTCAGCTGGTTATTTTTTTTGCAATTTAAGTGCGGGTACTACTCGAAAATTAGTTACATGAATACATCTTTGAGTTTGCGATTCCACTCCGATTTATTTAGAAACACAGACATTGTGTACATTGACGATGAGGGGGAAAGAGAAAGGGAAGAAAGCGAAGAGAAAATAAATGACAGTGACGACGAAATCGAGAAGCAAGGTTTGCAAACGTAGAGACCAATGGCCCTATGTTGAGTGACGATACAGAATTGACCATCTTGTTTTTATTAGCCGTTTTACATCAATTTTTACAAGTGCCAGTTAAACGATAGCCGATTCTATCATTTTGATAAAAAGTGTAATCCATGTTGAAGATAATAATTAATGCAGATTTCTCAAAAAAAGCAGTTACATTGTATTCTATGATATTTGGAAGAAACGACGTGGGCAATAAAACAACAGTGAATTAATCTACTTGTATGTAATGTTGATTATTTAGAAATCAAGATTTTACAGTTAGGCAACTGTTGAAATTATTGACTGTCATTATTAGACAATATATAGACGTCTGATTTATAGTTAGTCACACTCCAATAGCGGCGGTTTTGTATCAAAACTTGTAAGACATCTTCATTGATAAATTCATGCGAGGGCTCTACCTCAGGGTGGGTTATATTCGAGAAAATAGGGAAGCCCACTGAAAAAGAGAATCAACTTTGAAAAACAAACTGACACGCATGCTCAATGTCATGCACGTCCACACCATATTATATTTTCACTATTTTCAAGTTGCTTGCACTTCATCAACTTTTCTAACATTCACAATCTACGTTGCTATCAAAGTTCATCGACACCAGACGATGAGAATTGGCGTCGCAATATTCCCTGAAGTGAATGCCATCTGAGTCAACAGTCACTGATCTTTCAGTAGTGTTCTACATTGAGTCTGAGTCAGATTCCTTTATTTATCCCTATAATTGCGTCCACTTATCACGTAGATGGTTGTGTCACAATTCCTGCGACATTCTCCTCTGAATATGAAGAGAAGTAAGACGATGAAAATTCAGATTTTATCCTTACAGAAATGCAATGGTTAGAATAAAGTTTCATTTGAAATACGCTTAAGACGGTGATGATAGTTCGCTCAGGTTTCCATATCGTCCATGATTAATGGGAATTCGATGGAAATGCAATTTCGATCTCATTAATTAGATTTCATATTCGCGTTGTTGCTTTCTAACCAGATCAAAAATTAGCTCTCATCTATCTTGTAGTAAAGTCAAACTTTGCAACTAAAACAACAAGCATTCAGGAATAAAACTAGGCTAGATTAATGATAAAGTTAACCAATTGCATTGCTATTTATTCTCGTGAGAATAAGACCGAGAAAACAATAAATATTTTTTGGTTGTACTCGGATATTTCATTTGGAAGTCACCAATATCACAAAAATATTATCTGAAGTTTATGAAAATATTCATTACGGATCAAAATTTACACAAGGACTTCTGAAGCAAGACTACCTGAAACATTTCTAACAATTCGTGTAGTGAAATGAATTGGTTCAAAATGCGACGTTAAATTGGAACACAATAACTTGTTCGCTTCAAATTTAAAAATTCATCCCTCTAACTAGGTAAGCTAATTCAATCAATTCAAAATAATAATATACGTCAAGATTTTAATACAACCTTGAAATCTAATGAATCTTCAGGTTACATTCCTTCATTTTTACGATCTTTCAACAAGCATTTTTACGATTGAAAGAAACATTCAACGATTAACTTTAGAACCAAGCTTACGTCACTACTGGCAGTTTTCCTTTGAAACCTTCACTCTCAATCCATACGTCTTTTATGTGATGTGACGTCTTTCAGATGTTAGGTCAGGTTATAGAATTCAGGATCGTTTTTTATGGATGAAACTATGAAAGAGGAACGTGAAAAGTCCTGGCACCTCAGCATCAATGAATGCTTCATGTCTCTCAAGCAAATCAAACATGTTCAGGGCTTCCAGTCTTATCAAAAATAAAAACCGGAAAGTCAAATCAGAAGGGCCCCCAAAATGCGTAGCTGTGGGCCCCCTTAACCCTCGCCGTACCAAGGGGTGATTTTGAAAATCACCTCGAAGAAATTTACTCGTAAAATCTTCAAAAAAATGTTGAAACTGAAATTCCTTTGGTGACTTTGTGTCTTTTAATGTTTTGCATCGTGATATCATCAGTCAGGCCAAATTAAGATGTTTAGACCTACGTCACAGGAGATGCATGTCAAAGCACCTAATGCGATCATTCACCAGCGCGCGTCGTGTCGGCGCAAAGATGTCTAGAAAGACAGTTACAGGCCGGGCACCTTATTGTTAGGCAGCGTTGAACGGCTTGCTGCGTGCGCATCGATTGCTTCACGTGATCTAGGGATGACAGCCTGTGATTCGTGTGGCTGACATCTGTTCACTAGCGCGGTGAAGTCAGGACAACTGAATCAGTCTACCTCCTATTATTTGCTTTCTTCACACCATGGCATCTCGACCTCGACGTGCGGCTATGGTGCAGGCACTTCGCGTTATGTATGATGACGATAGATCCGAAGAATCCGACGACGCATTATCGAGTGGGCCAGAAGATGATGAGGATGATGATACAACATTATTGAACCCACATCCTCAAGAAGAGAATGAACGCTGCGAAGAACCTCTGGATCATGGAGATGTCGAAAGTCTGAGAGATAAAAACGGCCATCAATGGAGCTACATTCCACCAGCAGCTGGTCGCAGAGGTGCGGAGAATGTTGTTAGAGAAAGGACGGGGCCAACCTTAGAAGCCAGAAAGGATACGAAGTTGGAAACATGGAATCTGTTTTTTCCCGATGTGATGTTGGATAAAATTGTTCAGTATAGTCAACTGAAAGCAGATGCGCTTGGTATTGAAATACAGCTCGATGTCTTACAACTTCGATCGCCGCAAAGAATTTCTCAAAGAACTGGCAATTGATCTCATGAAGCCATATATGCTTCAAAGATTGAACAATAGAAGTGGTATTCACGAACAATTGATTGAAAAGATTGAAAACTACGTCGGAAGTGTCCAGCATTTGTAGCTGAATCCACAAGTGAATCCGACCCAGTTGAGCAACAAAGTCCGATGCACTGGCTGCAAAGCTGCTGGTAAAGCTCCGAGGGCTTGCAATCTCACAAGTCAACGATGCCAAAACTGCAATTCAGCTGTGTGCGGAAAACATTCCACTGTGGTTGGTGTCTTGTGAAAACTGTGCAAATCAATGATTTGAAATTTTTATCGTAAAAATGGACTATGCACCAAAAGAGACTGTAATTCTTCATAGTTCCTTTTTTTGATAGAATTATAATTGTATGATAAATTGTTGTCTTTTCAATATGTAGCATAGCCATTAAATATGGTATAAAGAAAATGACTCGTATACAGCTACGTTTTCCAATATGTACCGAGGTGATTTTTAAAATCACCCCTTGGTACGGCAAGGTTGGGCGAGACCTTGGTATGGCGAGGGTTAAAGTAAAAAAAATTACGATCATTCTATATCCCACAATCCGATTAGTTTTGAAAGCGCCAAGACAGAAGTTGGGTCTGCTGCAATAAAGATGCTAATGAATCCTAAGTCAGCAAGTAAATAAATGGCATAATATTGTTACTAGTGCTTTTTCAATCATCAGTTTTTACCAGGTTCACTAGAATGCGTGACTCGGAAAACTACTATTTTCAAAGGAACTGCTTTTGAAGGCTAGATAGAATGTACTACTGAGACTCCTCCCCCTCCCATAACGCAAAATCAGCACGATCAATCAGCTTAACTGCTTCAAAAATAAACTTCATTTCGTTTAAAAATTTTACATTCAAAATTAAAAGGCATTATTCTCGTATAGCTGTCATTTTCTATTAATCATGCCAAGACGTCACACGATACAAGATCTCGTCTTTAATGATAAGATTTTTCATTAAACCAATGGAAATTGCTGTTCAGCTGTTCGATGTTTGGAAGACTGCTTCTGCAGAGCGGTCTGGTCACAACAAATACCTTAACACAAAATCCATGGATCAACGCAGTCTAAATGCATGGGCTGGCATTTCCTTATGAAGCGCTATTGAGCCATTTTTCTTTCGAGAAACTGACATTGAATGATAAAAACACCCTTTCTATACTGTATAAAGTGATACCGGATGTCACTGAGGATAGGAGCATCTTCATGCATGATCGAGTGCCAGCGCACTACTACCGACCGATCGTAAATTATTTAAACAATCATTTTCCTAAATCATGGATTGACCGTGATGACAGCCTTGGAATGGCTTCCGATATTGTCACATTTTATGTCTTGTGACTTTTTTTTCGATTGGACACGTCAAGGAAATGTTGAATTGGAGTCATCCTGTGTATTTGGATGAACTGGAAAACAAAATTAGTACCCGCTCTCCATCAGATTGACGAGCGATTGTTTACAGACATGCTCTTGCGCTGCTGACCGAAGAGTTCGATTGTGTTCGGGTAAATGGTGAGCAAGGAGAAAATAAATTTCAGTGTTACTAGTGTTAACAACTGCTTTCTTTTGAATGATGAATGTCATCATTGAGTCGCTAATTGCCATTTCAAGAAACTTTGAAATGATCATTGAGAGAATATGGAATTTATAAAAAAAGTGACGTTGGGGCTCACTGTGGGATATCCTCTATACTAACAGGAAAGAAAATTATATCATGGACAAGTTCAAAGTAAAGCATCATCCGCCAAGTTGCACAAAAACATATAATCCATGTCACACAGCATGAATTGACCACTAAAAACTGTCGCACATTTCAGACACCATGCTATTTAATCTAAAATGATACCTAGACCACGAAAGGAAAAACGGCAAGAGATAAGAGAGATATTTGATTTAAGTCATTACGAGAAGTAGTGTACTAACTTTTCTGGAATTTTAGCCGTGCAGTCAGTATGCTTGCAAATAGTCAGAAACTCACATGCAGATAAATCTTCATCCGAACTACAGACATCTACAATTGATGAAATGCATGTAGTTGAAATCTCACTGTCTAGATGCTCGTTTTCAAAAATTGATATTTGCAAACAAGAATGCAAATAGCACAAAGGTGAGCTGCCGAATTTCCAAGCACATCAACATACTGATGGTTTGCGCGGTGAGTTACTGTTTCCTTACAATAGGGTATATTGTAATTATGACGGGTAAGAAGCCAAAAACGTTTGCAGTTCCGACTGAAAAGTTCTTGTAGGTCCGGCAATGCTTCAAATAAAACCTTTCTCTCATCTCTTGTATTTCAAACATAAAAAAAGAAAAAGCAATGACATATCTAAAAAAATTTTAAACAAGATTGTAACAGCTACTTGATTAGAGCTCAGACGCCATGGCATAAGTAAACATAGCATCAATACGAAAGGAAATGCTTATCACTTGTGCAGTTGCTTGCAAGATTTCAATTTTCATTGGTGTCTTAGCCGAACTTCGACTGCTTTTGCAACAGGTAATCGCATATTCATTTGTCACTCCCTTGTATTCATGAAACTTGTGGTAGATTTCTCTTTCATACTTTTCTTTTTCTAGCACGCCTCTTGAAAGACGCATTTTGTAGAGCATCAAAGCAATCAAAACTCAATTCATAATCTACTCCATACGAACGTAGTACAACTTTTTCGTCAAGCATTCCCACCTAAAATTATTTCTTATTTCGGAATCTTGATCACTTGAATTGAGTCCTGTTTCTTCATGATTGACGAAGGAATCAGTGACTTGCAAGTGTAGAAGGATCTTCTGATCAAGGGTTACGTGGATTTTTAGAAAGTACTTGCTTTGAATTCCATGATTGTTAAAAATTGAAGGGCCCCTTCACGAGCTGAATAGGCTCCTTCATTATGAATAGGGCCCATCACGATGTCAAAAGGTCACCCTCACAATCTAAAAGAAATCCTCACGATCTCAAGAGGGCCCCTCACAATCTAGAAGAGCCCTCTCACGATGTCAGAAGGGCCCCTCACATTCTTAATAGGCCTCTTCACAATCTAAAAGGGGCTCATAATGATCTCAAGAAAGCTGCTTAAAGCAAATTATTTGTTCCTTGGTAGAACATTTTCCCACTACTTAGTTAAGTTTAAAAAAAGCCGGAATTCCGGTTAAAACCGGAAGAGTGGCAGCCCTGCATATTAGAGGTAATTGCAGAAAAATGGAAAATTAGATTTTAGTTCCGAATTGAATAAGCATGATCCAAGATCAGCTGCAAAAAAGTTGGGTTGAAGATAAATTCAATCATGCATGAAACATGCTCAGAGAACGTGAGAATCAAACTTTTTTGTGACTTACCCAATTGACAAAGACAAATTTAGGTAGTCCTGTGTTCGGCTCTTTTACTTTGCAATATCCGTACATTATTTTACTACCATGAAACTCGTCCACCATTTCCTCAACTCCTCCATCTGAAATTTAAGCACAAAATCCTCAACTCAGAAAACATCTTTTGTCGCATATTCTGGTAAATAGGCAAATACGGGTAAATTCGCATATGATATTGTAGATACCTTAGCAGCTCATTTTTACAAAGTTTAGTTTTGTCTATAGGAGTATTAAGTCGAATGAGACAGTCTCCAAAAATTAGTACCTATAATATCACACTCATCCATGATAAAGAAAATTTTTTAAAGAAAAAAGAAGTTTGAATTAAATGACACGCCGGTTATTCTTTCCCTATCTCCACTTCTATCTTAACATACTGCTGTCAAAACTAAGTTGTAGAAATCAATTTTTTCAACAGATATTCAGATTTTGAAACTTCAATTGACGGTACTGTAAACATCGTAAGGGATAGCAATTGCTACCGCTCGAAATCCCTCTTCTTTCAACTGAGTACAAATCTTATAGACACTTCAAATTCAAAACCGATTAGTCGAAATGTAGGATGTATTCAAAATCTTATATAATGTTGGTCGGTGGTAGACAATCTAGACTAACATTGACCGAGGGAGACATTATTTAAGTAAGAAAGTCTCACTGCATAATAACCGCTAAAACCAGCCTTGTTAGCATAAAATCAATGTCTCTTGCAAACTCAAGAATTTTGGGAAGCCTTATGAACTCCGCGTGAAAAAAGGAAATTTAATAAAATCATTTAGAGCATTTGGAATAGATGCATAAATTTCTTTTTTCGAAAGAAGTTATAGAGACACTGACAACAGAATACAATGCAGCGAAAAAATGATGGCGCAAAAACGGAGACATAGAAACGAATGAGAAAGCGCTAAATTGTAATCAAGTCCGTCGTTCAATAGCCGAGCTGTTCAACAAAGCACGTAAAATAGACCTGGCGGAAATATCTGGCGACTAACTAAGATGAAAGCACATATTGTATTGCTAAATATTTCTATTTTCAAAATATCGGGATTTTTCGTGATCACTCATGCAATATCAACAAATAAAAAAACTGCAAATTTGAATGAAGATGCATCTGGCTTGCATTAATTGTATGCACTATGTTGTTCAAAATAGATCACTCACATAAAAAACCAGATTGCAGAAAAATGCAAGTACATTAAAGCACACAATTTCTCCTGTTTCTTAGTTTATAACAGGTTATACAGTTGAAATAGTCACACATCAGTGTAACCTCAATCATCAGTTTTACCTAACTCACATCAAACTGCTTGTGCTACTTTTTTTTATTCTACAGGCCCTGAAGTTTACTCGAAATTATGCTGTATTAATGACTTCAAAGCTTTATGTTGAACTCCGGTTACTATTGGCATTTATGCGAAAAAAGACGTCAGATTTTATGTAGCTTATTCAATTAAAATTTCATCAATTTTTTTCAAAATGAAATAATATGTAAATGTATCGAATTACTTACCACCTTCGTAGAGTACTTTCAATGTGTAAGACTTTCCTTCATATCCGAAAATGCACCTACAAATAAAACAAGGGCAGGAGTTGCTGCTTCAAAACATTTGCAAATTTGATGACAAATATATAGTAAAATTATGCTTACTGCAAGATTAGGGCAACCCACAGAATCATGAATCATCAGTTTTGCATCACAGTGTCAGTATAATAAGGTAACAGTTTCAACGCACGGACGCCAACTCCATACAATTAATACATTTTCTCTGGAGCAAGCATCGCTTTAAAACCGAAAACTTCTACATGGAAAAATCCAAGCTTTGTCAAAATAGGCTCTAACCATTGAAAGCGTTTCTATCTTCATGGACGCTCTATAAACTTCGTATATTTTCCCTGCAGCATCGCTTGAAAGTGGTAGGCAGACTAATCGGTCACATGAATAGATAGATAATAGACAGCATCATGTAAGGAATCAGCCCGATGGAGCACCACTCACTTCTTCAATTGAAACGTTGCTAGTATTCCAAACAGCGGAAAGGTTGCTTATTATTAGCAGAAATTAAATGTACGAGTGTTTGAGTAAATGTCATTGTTCTGCATCATTCCATGTAAAATCGTGGTTGAGAAGAAGCAGAATACACACATAATAGTGAGCCAGAGTCAGCTTTTTCGACACATTTAAACGCTCTAATTCTGTGAGTATATACTTGCATGTATATTCATCTTGCATCATGTAAATTCAAATTGCTTGCACATTTAAATGACAAAAATTTCGCATACAGAAGCATCGGAGCAAATTTGAGTTTCTTGTGGGGGACCCTGTAGTAGGGACTACATACTTAATAGTGTCATAATGTGGTTCTATATCTATACTTCAAAGTAGCACTGTTTGTAAATTAGTGAATGCACAGATGATTTGCGCAAATAAAATGTACATGTAGTTTGTGATACTTCGATTACCTTTCTGAAGATGAAAATTTGCACGAGTTTATTTGCCTTACTAATTAATAATTATTATTCGTTTACTTTTATCCCGCTTTACAAAAAATTTCAGGCGGCTAAACATCAATACAATAAATAGACTTATTTACAAAAGAAAGTTGCTAAAACTTTTTCAGAAATTGAAGGTGAGGATGCTGAGCGAATATTATGCGACAACTTATTCCATACCACAGCTACGAAGACAGAAAATGTTATCACCATGTGTCACATTTGACGTTCTTTTAAGAGATAAAGATAAGTCATCCTGATGTGTAAGACCAAATCGGGATGGTCTTAGCTATGAATTACTGTTATAATAAATATGCAAAAAGAAGAAAATGCACTGTATCTGATCCAAGGATTCGTTGAACATCACAGTCACACACCAAATCGCATGAAACGTGAGATAATGCAGTCATTCATGGATCACTGCTTTGGTTAGACAATTTGATTCATCGTAGCTATGCATGACACGATGCGGACAAGTCAATGCTTTAAATGAATAGAAGCTAACCTGATAAAGATGATTTGAACTGGTTTCCGGTATTTCATGTCACATAATGTAAAAAAATTGACTGCGTAAAGCCTCTCATACTTGATACTGAATCATCCAGAGCACAAAATTACGCACATTCATATTGAGTTGTCGATTGTGATACAGGTTGTCAGTTCCAACGGTGGAACTGGGTCACGTATTCGCAGTCTTAAAAATAAGGACCTTAAAATCATTATTTTCATTTATTCGCGTCGTTAGCTCAGTTACGGTCGCTGTAAAGTCTAAAAAACATAACGCCATCCTGGCATGTTGATTTGCGGTACATAGAGAAAAAAGGTACCATAAGTAAGCATTTGAGTTCATCATGTTCATGTAGGAAATAGTCGTACTTAAGAATTATTATATCTAATCAAGCAGAGACAATTAACATTGATAATCCACCTACAGCAGTGATGTGAATGAGGCCTAAGTTGCTCAGATGGATAATGATCTGCTGGTTTGATGAGTGACTCCAACAGTTCCAGTGTTTTTAAGACGCTCCATGCGCATTAAACGCACATAGAAACCTACGTGCGACGTGTGCAAATTTCGCATAAAAATTCTAGCACATATATAATGCGAGTATACAGCTTCTCTGTGTCCGACGCTCGTGTTGACAAATCGTTAACTCTATCTTAGCCGCGGAATTTTGAGCATTGAAAGCCCGGGGATTCTCTGATTTTGATGTTCCCATGATTCTATCGTCCCCAAAAATTGCTGCCACAACCCAATCGGTGCATGCTTCTTCCAACAATGCATTGGTGGAATCAGTTTTTGCCAACTCAAGTCATCTTGTTACTATAAACAGCCATACAAAATTTGACTTCCAGTTTTTCATAAAATGACACTTTGTGCATCTATAGGGAATCAATGGCACATTACTTCAATAAACGGTACGATTTGATCAGTAATCGCATGAGAGTGTCTGTTGTGAAGAAAGCTGTTGTGAGCATTGCATTAGGATAGTTAAGTGGCACTCTATGCAGCTCACATAGAGATTTTTGAAAATACATGTAAGCTTCGCATAGTCTGCTTCAATCTGCGTCATACATGTAAATCGTGCGAAAAATTGCAGCGACTTCTTTTCCAAAAGGTTGCCCTAAAAAGGATTTCAGTAATGATAACCTAATGTATTTCTTTATTTATTGAGAAGTCAGCTGGAATGAAATTTTAACTTGAATTTTAGTATTTCATACACAAGAATGTTGTTGTGACTAACTACTGTTTAACTTGAAATCAAATTACCCCACCAACCACAATCAAACTAAACAATATTCTACATGATATTGGCCTTTGACATCGCAGAATTATTGATGTGTCGACGGGCAACCTATCATTCATGCACATGAAGTTTATCTCTTATTATGCCGGAAGTTCCATCATCACAGGTGCAGAAGCATCATGTTACAGATGCTGATAGTTGCGAATCCAAAGCAAAGAAGTGATTAGCGCCATCAATCACTTGTAGTATGTCGAGAAACATCGCAGTTCCCATTCAGATAATTTTGTATATTACAACCGTGTAGTGAAGATATTCGTGTTTTTTTTACAAATTTGATGGGGTAGGCAATTTTGCTGCGCATGCACTGCCGTCCAAAGGTAAAAGTGCGCAACTGACATTTTGACGATTTTCAGTAGAGCCAATTTTGTCTTTTTGCATACTGTGATTTCCTGTTTGATTGTAATCCAAAACTTTTATCGTCAACTTATAGAATATAAATATAAAAGTCCTTAATCACGAGAGGGAAAATTACAAATCAATAGTTAATCAATCATAATGAATCCGTTGTTTCGCATTTGAGGTGTTATATGAAAATTTCCGCATTTTCAAAACGTAAGTGATTGGTCAGCACATACGTTATTTTTCAATTGAATGTGCATCGGACAAGACAAACGTAAGTAACTCGAAATTTACTTTATTTTGTGTTTGGGATGAAGAAGCGCAACGAGCAAAGGCAGTGACTCCGAAGTAAGAATAACACACATGATTACGATATAAATGATGATTAATTAGCTACAAGGCAGTGAATAACAAAGAACACGAATAGATGCAATGACGAGAAACAGCAGCGAATATGACGAGGAATGTCAAACAAGACCGTAGCGCAGTGTAAAATTAGTCTAACTTAGGTATATCAGGGAGCTTTTGAGAACAGAGGTCTGCAACTTGCGCCGTGCAGGTGCTGCACTGTACTTTATTACTTGATGCGCAGACCTGTACTACAGATAGAACCAAACTGAAGCCACTGGAAGTACTAAATAAGTTTTACAATAAACATGATGCACACGGCTTTTTAATGGTCCATTAAAACGCAACTGTTGAAGATTTGGGATGCGATATGCTAGCAACTCAACTCAATGTTATGTGCATTTCAAGTAGATGAGACGATGAAGATAGTGATGAACTAATGACTTTGACATAATGGTGATAATACCAAGTAGTAAATGAGATGCAATGTCATCACTACTTGTGACCCTCATTCCGAGCCAACTACCAAAGAGATCTCGAACGCATGAAGGTACATTTCACTTCCTACCAAGAGAGCACTACCAAGTTGCATGTAAAGACAAAAGGGAGATATACTTATTGCATGATATGTTACGAACTGAAGCTTAAAAAGCACAGCCTGTAATTAAGTGAGTAGGAAATTAGTTAAGCGAAAATAGCTGTTAACAATTTTTACAATTGTTCTCACTAAGAAGTATTTTACTTGGACTTGTGATTCACCATAATGAAGGAGATCCTATAGGAAGTGAGCAGAAATGAACGGAAATGAGAGACCCTCATTCGCAAACCCTCCGTAGGTATTGCAGGAGTTCCATCAAGCCCCGGAAGAGTCACATTTTAATCGAGAAGACCTGTTGGACGCGCTTGCTTACTACGGATTCGGGAGGGGGGTCAATATCAAGTGCTTGAATGAACACAGTGCGCATACGCGGCGTCAAACACAAGCAAGCCGTAAATACCTTTATAGGGAACTCAGGGTGCCCACACATTTTCGCGGATAATTTCCAGATTCATTGATAATCCCAATTTACCCTAATTCACCCAAAAATTTGGTTTGATTAACCTGACGGAAGACAAAAGTGGTTACGAAGAACAGCTCGGTTGTATTCGTTAATCAGAGAGGCAATGACAGAGAGTCTGCGGACACAAAGGAATCACTCAGAGGACACTCCTATTCACGGATGAAAAGCAAAGTCGAAACATAGCACACTACAGTATGAAGAGAACATGAAAATATACAGGAGCGAGTGTAATGAAGTTCAAAAAGCGGTGCGAGCCTATTTGAAAATACGCCTGCAGGAGAAATACCAACTGATTGAGCAGACTGAACAGAGGCAGAGGCACGTGAAGCATACCTGATCAGAGATATCAATACAGTTACGGCTTGTGCAAATGATTAACAAGCGCAAACTGAGTCTGTTCGGTCACATCTGCCGCCTGAAAATCATTGCCCTGTGAAAATCGTGCTGTTTGGTATCACGAATGGCAACAGTCGTAGAGCCGATCCATTATATGGTGGACAGACAGCATAAGAAGGTTGGTGCAGGGATTGCAATTCACCCAAGAAAAAAACCGGAAAATCGGGAGAAACCAGGGGTTGAATGCATAAATTTGAAATATTTACATTAGATTAATTTCGCAAAAAAACCGGAAAATTGCGATCCCTGGGTTGGTGCGAAGTTGACCTGCACGTGATAGCTAGGATGACAGAAGAGACTAGCGGAAAATAACCGAATGTAATTGAGGACACCAACGAATGATTCGACCTCCACGCAAATCAAACCAAGTGAGCACAATGATTTAGGTGTTTACAACAGTCAGTTTCAGTAGTTCTAACCAGCGCATTATAACTTTTTGGTGAAGTAAATGGGCGATGTTCTTAGTCGTTCACTGGTAAGCGAAGTAGCTTATCAAACCGGATTTCCTGGTAACTGCCACTGAAATGAACTAATATTTTTCAGTTCATGAAACTGATGAACAAAACTGATCTGATACTTCTCAGTCTTACATTTACTGTGGGGGAAATTAATTCTCCCATCGCTTTTCGCAGTTCAGACAGACAGTCGTTTAAAGCAACTTTCGCTCAGACAAATCCGCACTGTTGTTTCTGATCGTGAATATTACAATACAATGTAAATGAGTAGATTCAAGATTAGACCAGACAGGAATTTTTAACGTCATTTTAGCAGACGCACCGCCGCATAAGAATTTTCGGTCGCAATTATAGGCAATTATTATTTTATTATATTTTAGGCAAATTATAGGCTGTGGTAAAGCTAAAAGTAATTATGGTTTCATATTTTACGAGTTATATACTTCTGGGATGTAGGCCAATCAACTACTTGATGAATTTAATAGCATTGGGTTGCCATCTTTCCAGGAGTCCGGGATTTGGAATTGGATGGCTTCCCTGTAGTGACAGTTTTATGAAAGTCAAAGTCAATTTGTGAGACAAAGGCAAGCTAGGTACAGCTGTTTTCAAAATTGACAGAATGACAAAGTAGGCGTATAAGAAAGAATGATGGACAATAACGAAGAATTCAGCTTCTTTGATTCTCAATGTGGCCAACGAGCGCCAAGTCCCACAACGGTGGTGCCTATCAGAGTGAAGCAAGCGAGTGTTTCAGTTGAACTGAACGGAACAGCTCAAAATTAAAATTAACATGCAAACTGAGTGAACAAACAGCAATAAAATTATTGCTGCCTTGCCTTGAGAAAGGGTCTGGACCCGAAACGTCGGCTGTGTACATATTTTTTATTCATAATTATTTAGTGGCATTAAATCACTCGGAAGAGAAAACTGATATTTTTCACATCATTGAAGCAATACATACGTAGTTTGCAGCAATCAACTCACAGAATGCGAGTGACAGTTGGAATAATGTTAGTGAAGCTTCAATACTTCCAGACTTAGTTATCCAATATTTTACTAGGTTATATTACTTATTATATTAGGTTTCTAATACTTTCTAGACCACCCTATTTCCAGACTTTCCAGACATTTTCTTAAAAATAATACTTTTCCTGACTTTCCAGACCCGCGGGCACCCTGGAACTGACGCATCCGCATCGAAGGGGGCAACCTAAATGTCATCAGCTTGTCTTTTTGTGATACATGTTTAACACTTTCACGAATCGTGTGAATAGTAAGTGCTTCAGAAATAATTCTGTTGTTAGCAAATAAAGTGGCAAAACTTATCAAACAATTTCAAGCGAAAACTTAGACACTCATGAAATTTTGTTTTAAACTTAGTTAACCGCAAGTTGAAATGAAGTTATCCAGATGGCTAATAGAAGTTAAATGACCACACGGTTGATTACTTAGCAAATCATAATAACCAATTGCGTTATGAGCGAGCATGCTACCGACATTATAATTGTATAATCGGCTACACGAGTGGAGGCTCTTACCAGTCGTTCCCAGAATCTGAAGCGACTTCGTCAATGGCCTTGCGGATTTCCCGCCCATGTGTGTTCATGTCAATAGACATGTTTGTAGAAAGCAATAAATCTGAAAAAAGAATATATATATATATATATATTGTCATATAAGTTCCACGCGACATTCTAATAATACAACAATTTGCGTGAGAAATTGGGATATAGCCTGCAAAGCATTTCAATATGGGCAAAGGCTGCGCGGTAAACATAACACATTCAGAATTGTGACGTTTCGCTGCTATAGGGTGGCGGCAATGATTTAAGCTATTACCGGGTTATTCCAGAGCATTTTCATTGAATTTCCAGGCTATTCTTTATATCCAATATTCCGCGATGTAAGAAAAACATCTCTCCCTCTCAGTTTAAAGACGAATTATTAATTTTCAAAAATAAAGGTCCCAAAATGTAGTAATGAAAAAATATAAAGAAATCAAGGTCCCCAAAATAATTAAAAACTCGTCTTTAAACTGAGAGGGAATGATATTTTTCTTACATCGCGGAAAATTGAATAATGAACTTCCCGCATAAGACAACGAAAGATCTATTCTCTATATCGACAAAATATATTTCTCTAATTATATACAAGTGTGCGATGATACATTTCACATCTCTATGGATTGCAGCATGGTTTGATATCTAAATTATCAAGCAACCTACAAATTTCGTCTAGAAATTAAATATTCGGTCATGACATTTCATTGTCACCTGATTATATGCAATCAGATGGAAACAAATATGCATGTAGTTTGCCTTCCATCGGAATTTTCGGATGGATTTCGACTACATACTGCTTATACGAGATCGAGTGAAATACTGTACATGCACCCATATTCCAATGGTGTATCAATATTTGGGTTGAGCGCTAGGCACACATGCTCGCTGCCTCGTTGCTTCTGGGTTATGATAACCGGTGTCAATCTTCAATCATGCAGCTACTCTACGCACCCGACAACCCCCCCCCCCCCTGCCCTCCCCCCCCCCGCCCCCCCCCCCACCCCCCGGTTTTAAGTAATAAGGAAAAGATGAATGTAAAAAAATTTGTTGGGGTAAATTAGTTAGGAGATTTTTATTTTAAAATGCAAAAAGATAGGGGGTAATTGTTTTTGGTAGGTAATAAAAGCAATTGTTTTTATTAAAAAAAGGAAGTTAAAGAGGTGAGAAGTAGGGGATTAGATAAGGTTGTTTCTAGAGTGCATGTGAAACGGAATATTAATATAATTAGAAGATTTAGCTATAAATTAATCGAAGCCTGATGTATCGCCACATATCCTCGTAATTACGAAAGGTATCGTAGTGATGTTTTCAATCGAAACAGACTACCCTTACACACCCTATATAATACCTAGTGGATCACAGCATTCATCAGGAACTGTGAAAGGTGTCAGCGACATCAATCGAAACAGCTACCGTTGAATCTTCTGAGACTACAAAGAGTACCAGTGAATTTATCTTCAAATCAGAACTAGATATCCATAACGTACCCGACACAAAACCAAATAGACTGCATGCATCTTTTCGAAGTACGGAGGGCAATGACCGACGAGAACGAATATTCTACTCATGCAAAGGAGTTGCATCAAATTTTCGATGGCATCTAGAATAAAAGTCATTGATAAGCAAGTTAGATGATGAGTTTGAAAATCTCGCATAAAGTCGTGCATCATGTCATCAAGCCAATGGTGATAATTAATGATTAGTATGATGCTCGCTCTCCTCAAATTTACGTAGATGCCTATGTTGTGCGATTCATGCTCAGGTGTAACAGTTTTCCATAAGTAGAGCAGGATTTTTGTGATGTCTCACCAAAGTTGTGCACAAGTCGTGCAAATTGCTAATTAATAGATTATTTAGATAAGGTCCTCGATTAAGAAATTGTATACAATCACGTTAATACAAAAAAAACAAATAAGAATTTTTTGTCGACCCGTACATATTGCATTTCTCTATTAACCATTTTAAAGGCTTTAGCCCCTGGTTGACTCGCATCGAGCATTATCAACAGCTGACTAGGAGTGCGGCAGGAAACAGAGTCCGAGTCACCGCAAATATCGATGATACCGCATATGTTATTTAGTTCTCATATGTATATATTTCAAACATAGTTCTGCAATGTAATAATTAATGTAGATCCGCATTCTATCACCGGATAAATGTGACCTACTACATTGAAAATCTACCTCGTGGAATGGAAAATATGATTTATTGAAGTTAATAATAATATTAATTAACTCAACAAGTAGTGCTGCCATAAGGGGGATGGAGGTTGTCTTTCGGGTGAGGTGCGTGGATAACCATTTTGAGAATGAAGAGCAGTTATATTGAAAATATCATCGATTACATTCACAGTCCATCTGTGGTTAATCTAATATTGTTCATTATTCAAAGGCATCCTTTTAAAGCGACGTTTGGGAGAACGTAGTTATCTCGCACGCTAGTCAAGGACGATTGTCAAGAGTGTCAAGGATGGGGCCCTGCCGAGGTACAATCCCGCCTAGTCCTCCCTGAGGAGCAAAGCCCGTGGCCTCAACACCTGCATCAAAAAGAGCCCTGGGCAGCCGCCGTGTTTTTGGTTGGCCGGACGCCTTTTTCCGCGTGGTGGCTGACGCTCCTCATCCTCCTGGCAGGAGACATAGAACGCAACCACGGTCGCACCACCACATGCACCTGCACCACATCACAAGAAGAAGACATATCCATACGGTGCAACACCACAAACACACATCGGCTACACAATACCATTGCGAACAATCAAAACAAACACCCCGTAAATCCCCACCCTCTCCTCATCCCTACTCCCTCCCACATCACGACCACTACCATCCCCACCCCTCTATACCCAAACTAACAACGCCAGACAACAGCCTATCACAGGTGCCACAAGCACTCAAACCAACAGCATAAAACACAAGAACACCACTCTTACTATCAAACACTGGAAAATATCATTCTCACAATCATTACAAAATTCGTCCCTTCGCTGCCTTTTCAACACGTTTTCAAAAAAGAACATCCACACCATCGCATCCACCAATAGCAACACAACGCTGCTGGTTTGACCTCTAACGACATCGCTGGAAATGAAATAGGCATTCACCACAGTCCAACATCCACAAACTCAACAGACCAAATCCTTGTTCTTTTATCCCCTACCACATCGCTGGACATGAAATTGGCATTCGACAAAGTCCAGATACACACACGCATCCACAAACTCCAGCCGACCTACATGCAGTTCTCTCTTCATCGAATAAGTCGCAAACTACCTTCAGAGGCATGCCAAACAAACACAATCGAACAACACAAAACAGCTCTTCTTTGCACACACATATAGACATCACTTACACCTGGGAATGTGGGTTGCACCATCAGGTGCGTAGCTCATCCGCCGTGGGAGGTGTGCGGTTAACCGCCAACGCCTGACGACCCCTGGACCCCTCCAATGGGGAGGAGTGGCTGACTCCCCCACCACCACGCAGTAGGTATTACATAGAACCGCAGGTCTGTGTTATAAACTTGACTACCAAATTAGAATAGCGCTAGACCAATTTGCTCAAACTTTTGCGAATTTATCTTTAAGTCATGTTGTACAGGAGAGAGAAGCTTCAGGATGCGACTAAGCGATCCATAATACCGAGAAGGTAACTGATATGCCTTTAAATGAACTAAAAATGATGAGGGGGAAAGGAAATGTAGTTTTCGATGATCTGGTGATTGGGGGAAGCTGCTTATCGTATTACGTAAGTACTATTGCGCAGAATTCAATGTCCCCCATTCAGTTGTACAGTGTTACCGTCATCGCCATGCGATTTTCGAGACTTGAGAAGAATATATTAGATAACTCCTCTGATTTCCTTCACATACATCTGATTTACTTATTGCTCATCCACCTGCCGAGGCACAAAGCCATGCTAGCAAGATAGGGTTTAGGACCTGTCTGCCAAACGCTTCGCTTACTCTCACCAGACTTGATGTTAGTTATCTCTAGTGAGAGCGGTGGTACTACCTCCCGAGGCGGACACACCCGAGCCCTCGGACCATCTGCACTTCCATACAGAAGCGCGGCCATACCACCTTACATATCCCGCATAATAGTTCACATAATGTCGCGCTACTTATTTGTATAACTTTTAATTTGTGATTCTAACAGCATACGACCCTTAACAACAGGTACCATCTCCCTACAAGCGCTACTGATTGAACAAATCCAATAAGTTCTGGTAGGCAGAGAAACGGCTGGGTCATAAGAAGCTCATTATTTGCAGGACAGGGAACTGAAGTGCGGCGGTTCGAATGTGACTGAATCCGGACAGATGGATAAGTCAAGGGCGGGCTCAATGTGATGACCAGCGCGATCTCCGGATCTGACTCACTCAGACTACCTGGGACTTCATTGATGTCCAATGTCGACGGCAATCGTCTGGCAAACCTAGTGCACTCAAAAGAGGGCTTCATGCTGCATGAAATGAGCATGATCATGCAATTAATGATTTAAATCGATAAGAATGATCATTATCGATTTGAGTGGTGGAGACTGTCGGTCGTCAAGTCAAGGTACATTATCTAGTGAAATGACAATGCTGAGCAAAAATATACGCAAGTAGACACTGGCTCTAATTTTCACTGAAATCTGGAGTGAGAAATACCTGTCAACATTTGGCGATTTTAAATGGCGGGCAACATTCGGTCTTATAAAAAGACTGCTTTGTCATCTGACTATCATAATCATGACAGTTGATCGTCCAGGCTTATCAATCGTACAGGTATCAATTTTAATGCAGCCAGAAAAGAAAAGAAATGGAAGTTTTGAATGAACATCGGCAGGATCAAACCCTCACCATTGTTGTAAACAACAGTTGTCGTAGCAATTAGTATGTGATCGGGGATCGAAGCTCACCATTGCAACTGAGGATATAGGAAAGCCAAGTTGCAAGCTGTTATCAAAACAAAATATTCGTAAATATATTCCTATAATTTGTCCATAGTAAATTTCAAGACAAAATTTTTTTAAAATTTTGAAAATGAGGCTATAGGCTCTTTGGGAAATCGAAAAAAGAAAATTGACCAACACGTCATTCCCTGATTCCTCGTGATAATTTCTTAAATATTTAGTAGGACTAGGTCAATCAAGTGTATATAATGGGAAATCAGCAGGGGGTGTCGTGGATGGCATGCTACATTGACCATGTTTTTATTGACAATTTTATGTTGACTTTTATGAATGGAGTTCATCGATTATCGATTCTATCATTTTTGTCATTCAGACAAAACTGCAATCCATGCTATAAATTAAAAAAAACATTCTAACTACCAGTTATATCTCCTGATGGTTAAACGGAAAAACATCTCGATTGATGGAAACCTATCGGGGAAGGAGGGGATGAATTAGCAAACTATGATCTATCCTATGTTGTGTTGATGTTGAAGACCGGAACTTATGGGTCGGGCATCTGTTGAGCAATAGCCTAGCATCTATAAAAAACGTCAGGTTTCCTGTAGCAGCAATCCAGCCAGATATATCAGTTATATACAATAACACAAAAAATCCTCTTCATTGAACATATAAGGTTTGGGTTCTGTTCGAAAAACACGGTGTTCCATTGACATCATGTTTGCTTAGAAATCAGTGATTCGATTGAAAAAAAATCTCATTTTAACTAGTACATTAATAATCCTGATATAGGTAATGAATATATGAGACGGATATAAATATTAATAAGATTTTAGTAACTAGCATCCTACCATCTCATCTGGGCAAGTTAAGGAAAAAAATAATTGCACGAAATACTTGACTAGTGCCTCAAAAAAAGCTAGATCTTCGTAGGGACCTTGCATCTTACTTTCGCAACCCTTTGTAGATGTACATACAATGCACTGCAAAAGCATATTTGAAGATGGCTCAAAAACCTCATTGCTGCGATCATTATCTTCAGAAACCAGAAAAAAGGCAAAACGCATCCCATACTGCCAATTCTAGAAATATATCAAATGTCTGGCGCGCTCGTACTTCGGAGAAACCGAGATATAGAAAACTGCACCGCGTCGAGGCACAACTGGAATCTTCACATGGAGCACACCGGATAGTGAGATAGCCGATTACCTCGGTGAACTTTTCTACTTAAAGATTCTTCCACTTTCAAGAGCGCCAGACAAATGACCTGATCCTCGGAAATTTTGAAGGCAGGCAGGCCGAAACCAGGGCCAGGTGCGCCGTGTGCATAATCTACATAGAACAATTCCTAAAACATTCGTGCCAGTGCGACACACAATTCCAACGCACATCTCTATAGACTGTAGTTCAGCCGCATCGTGGGAATCAACCGGTGCACTATCCGACGACCTCAATGTGAAGATTCAAATTGGGGTCGAATTGCGAGTCAACAGCTGCTATATCAAATTTATGCAGCGATCTTGACAAATACGAAAAGGATAACCACATTCGGTTGGTGGGGATTTGCTAGTGCTGATGACAAAGCATCGAACTATACATGAAGCGAGGAGACTTCAGTCTGTGAAGTCATCGAGAAAATGGACCACACATTTTTCCGAAATATCCATCGAATTTGAACCCAATTTTGATGTTTTTTTTGTGGATTATTCATTGATAAACAGCTGAATATTAACAAACATTTTGTTAGTGTACACTTTGATATTGTAAAGGTGGCAATAGCCTGTCTCATGGAACGAAGGATTGAAAGAAAATCGCTTGCAGATAAAATAATAAACCACGCTGTTCACTTTGGAAGTTTAAAGCGGAACAACTTTATCAAAATGCTCAGTAAATTTCCAAATATATTTTTTGCGTCAGTATAACAAGACTGCTAACACATGGTTAGAAGGGCATTGAGCGAATGGTAAAAATTTGGTTAGAAACCCACAATCACAGACATTGTTGTTTGCTGGTTATTTAGAAATTATTGAACTTTTATTCCTGAAATTTTATTTTTTATTTTTATATTACTGAACCCATAGACATCGAACAACAACAATTGACAACTGTGACTGAACCTGTACATTCTTCAACAACATTTGAAACACTTTACGAATGAACCTGTTATGTCAGTGTTGAGTGAGATATAAATTCATCATTTGGGTGAATGACACTAAAAGAACTCATTATATTCTTCTTATTACATTATATTCTATTAACTTATTATATTCAGTAGAACATTTAATCATAGAGCTATAGACATGATTTATCATCATGCATAATTTTGTCCCAGAAGTTCCCAATTTGTGCAATGGCCTGTGTAAATATGACATGCAGGAAGTGTTCAATGTGAGACATTTTTGTTCATTCGAACGGACTCTGCTAAAGAAAGTAAACTTGTCAGCTGAAAATCAGTGAGTCTTCGAACTAGAATGTCTTCCATTGCAGCTATTTGCCTCCAGTTGCGTGGTCAATGACTAGTGATGTTTTCTCAGATGTTTTTTTTCCTCTAAACGTTCAATTTTTTTGTTATAATGCACTACTATATTTTGTGTATGAATTTTATTGGATTTGAAAGAAAATACTTTTTGTTTTGGTTTTGACATGTGACAAATAACATGTGATAGAATGATGTCACCAAATAGTCCTGTAACATGATGCTTTTAAAACCACTTCATGCTTCTGGATTTATTGACAGCATAGTCCTAAAACCAATATGCTACTAGGGTTGCACTGGAGATCACTGAAATGTCCCAAAGAGTTTAGGAGTACGAAAATTATGACCAAACATTATATAAGACAAGGTCAACCAAATAGCCCAATCAGGAGAAAGTATCATCATGAGCACTGATATCGTTCCAATATGAATGGTACGACAAAGTGAAGCAACAAGTCATAACTCGTCAGGGTTCATGCAGGTCTGGAAAACCTGGAGAATTTCTGAATTTGAAAATGATTCTTGAAAAGCCTGGAAAAGTTGTGCAATTCATGTTATTTCAAAAGATAGAGGTCCTGGAATGTGATACGTTGACAACAAGTGTATGCCATTTTTACTGTCCTAGTTTCATGAATGCTTCAAGTGAACCACTGATAAATTTGTGTTCATGTATTGTATTTGAATTTAACATGAAGAAAATTGTGCGCCAATTTATACTTCTTTCTCCTTCTCGGACATTCCAAAGCTTCGACCCATAAAAGGCTTGTCCAATGTCCCTGGTAAATTGGATGTAACGAACAGGCTGTCGCTAAGTGGCAATGTATGGCCACAAGTGAAGAGACGTCAAGAGCATGTAAAAGAAAAATTCCCAACTCATCGCAGCCATGACATATGGTGCGTTGAGGTCGTCATGTCGTTCTCCCACGGGCATGCCAATAGGTGCCAAAATGCATCAATGGAACGCTATGTAAATTTCTGAAGGCCAGTCAAATCTTTCAAGCAGTCGCTGGACGTTCACAATTCTCTCTTGATCAACGACCATGTTGATATAGTAAATTCCGAAAAGGAATCATCATTCATGTTCTTTGAAATACTGTTCGCCATCGTTGGTTGGATAAATCTGAAGCCCATTGTACCGAAAATATTAGAAATTCTTCGAAGGCTTAGGAGCATAATGACAAAAAGGTCCAGGAACAACCGGTTTCCAGGAAGGCCTCAGACAGAATCTTTCGAGACTGGAGTTGAACCTGGCAATCGATGTAAAGGAAGTTTCTGTATTGAAAAATTGACATTTTCGAAATTTCGCGATTAGATGTCTTTGCGAACCATTCCTGCGACGTTTTCCAATGCGAAGTCCCCATGGTCTACGTTTTCTTTCGTAGGTTAACTTTGATTTTCATACTGTTTCTTCAATGAATAGTCAAACAAGAGTTTGCTTGAGAACTTTTCAAACAAGCCTATCGAAATAAGACATACAATTACCTAGACAATGAAAGGTAATCCTTGCCTATCATCAGCTGGACGTTGGCTTCAGAGCTAATTGGACGTGAAAAATTGCCTCCAGCCAAACAGAGATAAGATTTTAGAAGAACCTGTAGAATGATGATTTCGCGTTGCTGAGAAAAAACTCAGGAACGGTCTCCTGTAGAATTTTCTCGCCACAAAGCTATTTCTTTTTCACCACTTCTCTTCATTCAGAACAATGCCTCGATTTCTAGAGGCTTATGTCAGATCTTGCATCGATTCTCGTGACAGTGGGCATATTTCGCGATAATCAGTTTCTGATCAACAAAGCGGCAGATTCAGAAAAAATTACTCCATCAAAGATGAATTTCAAAATCAGCTAGCGGAATTCACTATGACATCCGTGAGGGCTAAGTGGGTGTTTTGGGTATAAAATCGTCCTGAGCTATACGGGATTGAAGTGATGTGGAATGTTGAGAAGATGTTAGTAGTGGTAGATGGGATTAGGTATTGATAGTGTCGAGTAGGCTGTCTCCACAATCCAATCGCTTATATCGTGCCTTTAACCTGAAAAGAAAACGCGATTGTCCAATCAGCGATATTCTATGATAAGGACTAAGGTAGATTGTTAATACAGCGAATATTATACAGAATGCCACCAGCATGGAGGTGGCTCCCAAAAATCACTGTACAGCAAAAGTGATGCTGTCTGCTTGTTATGCAATACGAAAATATCAGGAAAAGCACTCGACAGAAGCGAAAAAGGAGTCAGATGGAGAAAGGAAGCTGAAGAGAGGAACGTTTTTGTCCCTCGAAATCAGAGCAAGTTGGAACAGCCAAAAAGAGAAACTAGCAAATACCGCAGCAAGCGAATTACTGGTATCAGCAAGCAAATTTTCGATTTGAAAGAAATTACAGAAACAACTTTTTCATTGCTTATGTTTTTTCCAGATTTTTTGTAAGTAAGCCTGAGTTTTAGTTGTAAAAATCTGGATGTAGATTTGCCAGTTCAAACGGCTTTGGATGACATTGTTTTAAGTTGAAATTATTGAAATGTTAATTTCAGTTTTCTACGCAATTGAAAAATAACATTATTCAAACAATTTCACTACAACAACAAATGATATCAAAGTTTTCTTTACAAAATCCAATCGAAATAACAAAGCATTGGGATTACAATTCGACATTATCCAATCGCACCAATTATCTTTGTCTCTATCCGAATACGTCTACAAAAGACTGATGATTTTGTTTATTTCGCATTGCGACTATGATTTAGGGGTTTTGAAATGAAAATAAAATCAAAAGATAATGCCAACCGTTCTTTTTCTGCATATATTTTTTTCTGTTGACAATCCATGAAAGTATTTAATACTATGTTGCTTAATGATAGTTTGGACCGAAGCACTAATTTTAGTATGTAGCTAGGTACTTCGTTTTTACTATATAAAAGTGTAAATATCAGGTTCACGGTTAATGTTTCAATAGTTGTATGTTCCTTGTAAGTTTTGGAATTTTATCATCAGAGTCCTTGAATCCTGGAAAAGTTGTTTAAGGAAATTCTTAATTGAGACATCGTATGAACCCAGTCCATGGTAGTGTTAATAATTTGATGAGAATATCCTCCTATCAAGAAAACACGTAGAACAATGTTTGGCGAGCATAATCACAAATCAATCTCCACCATTCCAACCGAATCTATAATTCCGGAATATCGAATAATTTTCTAGGGATACAAATGTGACAATCAAGATTAACATAGTTTCATAAACTCACACAGTTTATCTATAGTGCATTATGCAAGTAATCTGCTGAGTTGTGACATACCGTTAGCTATTGAACAGTACTATAGATATTTATTGAGCAAGATTGACGTGTAAGCAATGCAAATTTTGAATTTAGCCACTCAACGTGTCTTGTCATGAAAACGGACATAGCTCCTTCGAGCTACTATGAATTGAAATTGCAAGAGTTCGTTGCACCTTTCTGTTGAAGTTTTTGTTTCACATTCATTTAAATTCTGAAGTTGGTGCGTCGGTCGGGAAAAGTTCAAAAAGATGTCCGTGGAAATCGATGAAACTGAAGAAAACAAGAACCGTCTTACAAAGGAGTTCCGTTAAGGAGGTTGAATAGACCTAAACGAAGATATTTGATTCAAATGAGAAAATGGAATGAATTTCACATAGTAGATCGTATCAAGGGACACAAAATAGCATCGTATCAATCACATTCAATACCTATGCATTAATATAAAGTCATAATCTTCGAATTTAGCTTAAAATGCTAGCATATGATGTTGTCTAGGGTTTTCTTTGTGCTCTGACATGTACGATGCATAAACGATCACTGACAGAATTCAATCATGAAACGAAGGGAAATTAACACAAAAGCTTGAGTAGTCTCTGGATTTTGAGTGATTCATGCCAGTTTTTGCTTGTGCAGATTGTATGCAGCGATTACGGGTTATCGGAGCCAGTGAATACTGAGTTTGCGTGCTTGCATGATAGATTGGAGAATGTGACATGAATGAACTACTATCATTATTGAATAGGATAAGGCTTAATAATTTGAAAACAAGTTAAAAAGTAATAATGATTAGAGCCAGTGCTTGCAAACGAACGATTCGTCGTGATTATGGCATGTTCACACGTATAACAATTCTACATGTACAATCATTGAATTTCCATGGATTAAGAGTGACATCACGTATTTCATCAGTTTTGGCCAAGTTGCAAGTAAGAGAAAAGTAAATGTTTTCAATATGATGAAGATAATCACTGAATCGATCAGTGCTCAGAATTTCTTAAATTAACAGTAAGTTAAAAAAGAACAATGAAATCAATTGTAAGTAAATTATGTCTCAATAGTTTTAAATCCGCACATGATGAAAATCATAGCAAATCGAAATTTGGCATGTAAGAAATGGTGAAAAGCGGCATCATCAACTCATCTTGCGCATCATTATATCTCATCAGAAGCTGCTACTTGGTAGCAAATCCACAGTTAAATGATAAAGATGATTCGGATGCAGGTCCTCTCTGAATCATCCGATTGTTAGCTTCGCTTCGATCCAATTATTCGAAATGCGGATTCCGAAATCGAACACTGCTGTTGTAGAGATAAATGCATCCTTGCCGATGTTCTTTTTGATTCTGTCAGCCAATTTTCATAGCATCAGAGAGAAACTGTCAACGAGTTACTTAGTTAAGTCCCCAGAAATACTTCAAATTTGAGTATCTCTTGTTTTCGGCGATGTAACAACAGAAACCTTCAAGAAATTTATCCGATACGTGAATATTCAACTAAGAAGCAGAAAAATGTGAGTATCAACTAATGTATTGAAGTAAATCTTGCGTTGTCGCTGAACAAAATACAATCGCATGTTTGCTGTCTATTCACTGCAGACGATTTTGTCAGATGTTCTGAAAACATTCATGAAGTCTTGAAGAATCCGTGAAAATGGCGAGACGATGTTTTTCGCTAGAAAAGCAAAACAGTTGATGTCATCACTCCCATAATAGGATGCGATTACAAGGACGACATTTAAAGAATTAGAAAATGTCCCACTGAAAGAATCGATCATCTTAGGTCCGTATATGTCCAATGACAGATTGTTCGGTTTTTATACTACATGGGAAAATTCAGCAACATGCACCTCACAATACGAAGTACAAGGCAGTTGTGACCTTATATTAAATTGAAATGCAGCGCAAAACGAAAATCTGAGATATGTGTTAAGATAAATGAAATATTTATGCATTGATTTCTCAGGTATCAGATGAAAATTTGACCGTTGGAGAACGAATGTGCACATTGATGATGATCGGTTCATCGCATCATTGCCCTTGAAAAGAAGAGTATGTAGATATAGATGATAGATGCACTCAGATCTCAAGCATTATTCGATGGCTAGAAAATTTCTGGGGGGGGGGGGAGGGGGGGGGGGGGGGGAGAGTGAGGGATTGGCGGGGAGGGGGGGGGGGGACAGAATGTCCAAAGAAAATCTTGATTTTCTTTCTGCTTACAACACCAAGGGCCTTTGACAGAATAGATAAAGTGTGAGCAAAAGTCGACTGAAAAAGTTCGCAGAAAATTCAGGATGGAATTATTGTCTCTATGCGCATCGTCCTAATTTGTGAAACTTACTAAATCCAAAATAAGAACCCCGTCTTGCCTACTCGTTGAATGACATGCTATTTGTCTGGCTCAAGCATTTTTAACCTGGTATCGACGTTTGACGTTTCCCAGTGACCTTGACTGCAGATAATCGAAAAGACTTTTCCATCATGTCAAAAAGGTACTTAAGACAGAAGGATGCTCTTCACATCTTTTGGAGATTAGATGTTGAAATGTTCAGTATTGTAGGGACTCGTCCATCAGAACACAAAATGGACTCGGTTTAACTTTCGGCTCTACTTGTCTCACAATTACTGCCACAGAAAATCATTGGAAAGGAAGGTTGAGGTGGATGATGTTGTGATGTTGCGTTCTGATCGGACTGAATGGCTGCAATTGGCCTTTAGCTCGCAGAATGAAGACTTCCAGGAACTTGATGGTTGGTACCCCCTGAGTCGTGAAGACCGGAGACGTGGTGTTGCGACGAGCTGTAAACGAACCTGATCCTATTGGAGTTGAAAAAGTTAGATGTGTCCAATATCAAGTAGAAAGGGAAATTGTGAAATGTCATTTAGTGGAGACACTATAGTGAATCTGTTTTTTAATTGGAAAAGCATGACATTCATTTGGGGTGAGCATGTTATGGCAATCAAGATTTGCATAGCTTCATAAACTACATCGCAGTTATGTGGCATTATACAAGGCAGACTTTTAGACTTAGCTATTGACACAGGGACTGTAGATAGCTATTGATGAAAGATGGATATGTACACGTATGTGATGCAAAGTTTGAATCTAGACTCTCTACGTGACTTGTTATGGAAAGACGTTGTAATCTAGCTCTTGCTACTCAGCTTATGAATTAACAATTGCAATCCGATATGATCTGATTATATATTCCACATTTATTGAAATTCTGAGCATCAGGAGAGTTTCGGAGTTTCATCATCCAACCATGTTTTTGGAATATAATGCAAAAGTATGGTTTTGGACCTTGTCATCACAGCAATAATTGCAGCTCGAGTCCAATTTTGATTGTTATATCAGAAAGGATCTTGCATTAGTCAGAATAAAGTTAGGATGTGGAAGAGACTGACGAATATGGCAATTCGATAAAGACGACACATGTTTTAATAACGAATAAGACACCTTTCGTTTTTTCACTAAAGAGTGCCTGATTGACAGAATCCTTCAAGGATCGGCGCCGTGCATCGTGAATATTCCTTCCTTAACCAGTTTGTCATAATAAACCATTAACCCTTGCTCATTGCATCTATGAATAATCATAGCTGTTAACTATAGGAATGAAAATTAATAAATTGTTGTTACCACTTTTAATTAGCATCATTTTGATTATAATCTTGAATTTAGATTCCTAATCGAACACTTAAACGTCCGATAATCGACATCCTCCACTACATAGCAGTCCTAATTATCAGATTGATATCTGTTGACTGAATATACTAGCGAAAAGCTTCAAAGAATGGGATTATCCGTTCAAACTCGGGAGGGTTTTGAAAATTGCACAGATACACTGATACCTACATTGATTCAGAAGTTAACGATCGGTCCAGCCTTAAAAGGGTCTTGATGTCCGTGGGTGCTGCAAAAAACTGTGTTCAGGTAAGAACCCTTGGCCTTTCCCTATATTCCCGATACTGGAGAGTGACTCAAGCGCTTTAGATTGGAATCGATAGAATGCGGTACTGGTGGCATTAATAATTACTACCCAATCACGCGAGCTTTGTAGCCGCAGTATTTTCTGTTGTGTGCAAAGAAAGTTGGTCGCCAGACATTAAAAAACACTTTAGATGCTGGAAGCCCATTTATGAGTGGGAATACACCAACTGCACAGAAAAATGAAAAGAAAATAATTGGGCGAGCTCAAGATTCCTACTATAGCCAACACCCGGAAGACTACTAGAGCATTGGATAGCAGGACATCTCAATTATTGGACAACCTGCAGGTACGTTGAGCTTAGAAAACTTTTTTTGTTCCATCATTCGTATAACTAGGGAAGTACGACATTTTTCACAAGTTTAAAAAAAGTCGACGTTTAGTGGGGAGATATGCATCATTCGAGTTCTGCCACTTGTCCCGCTTTCGTCCATTCCGGTTTTTGGTGCATGCAAAGCGTCCGGTTTTTCGTTATTCTCGCTCACTGTTTTAACAGTAAAACGGTAAAATACATACATTCAATGCACTGCATTGCATCTCGAATTCTATGGTTTGATAATGAGTAGCTGAAATGTTCTTCCCAGCTCCATACAATGCAATCAGTAAATCCTGCATTTGACACTGATGTACAGTGTAGATCTGCGCGCTGGTCGAACACTAGTTGTTTCCATGACTTATGCAACGAAATAAAAATGCAAATACTAATCTTTCTCGTGCCACCGTCTTCATCTTTCAAGCTTCCTATTTTAACGGATTTCCAAACTGTTCGACTTATAGATGAAAGTTGATCCGCATGCATCGAGCACAGGCACGATAACCATAAGTGTTCTGTGGAATTCCCATCCCGAATTGAATCGAAATGAGGGAACACAAGCTAAACATAATGATAAAGAAAAAAATAGCACTAGCCATTTAATTTAACAGTGCCCATTGCACTAGTAATACATCATCTAAACATCGCGCTTATCTTCAGAAATGTCCAAGTGTCAAAAAAAGTTTTATAATTAAACTAAGATTCAGTGTTTTTTGATGTGTTTTTCCTTTCGAAAATGGATTTATAGGAAGCTTTTTTCTTGAATATTAATTTCAAAATTTCTATGTTATAGCATTTCTAGAGATGTCACTTGTTGCTTTTCGGAGCGCCCTTAAATCGTTCTAGCTCAGTATGTAGTTTATAAACATATCAATGAAATATTGCTAGAAAATATTAAATAAAAATTCATTTCAGGGGATAGCGCCGAAGATATAGGAAACACAGTTTTTTCTTGAACAAAAAAGGCTGTCTCCTTTCCCAGATGCGATATATTTTCCTATTTTTTTATGAATCGATTTTTGATTAGGTAAGGGAGCCATTTAGAAATCGATAAGTAGATAATCAGGAATTTTAACGATTTTCAGATTCTCGATTATGACGAAGGCGGATAAACGCTTTGAAATTGGATTCGCGAACAGATAAATCGTCCTACTTACATATCTTCCCTCAAGTCGACAGACTTTATTGTTTTCTGCCACCCAGTCTCGTTCAACGGATGATTTGTCACGTGTGCTGATGCAATCGAAGCCCTTTCATGCTCAAACAGAGATTGTAAATAAGAATTATGACCATTTTGTGATGCCTTCTGGTCTCATTCAGTTTTATGTGGTGACACCGCTACACGAGAAAATCAACGTAACATGGACTTTCATAAAAATGAAAGACGACAAGAAGATCATTGTTTTCTTGGATACTTGCAAGCAAGTGAAATTCATTTATGAATCATTCCGTCAGTTGAAAGCCAAGTCAACAGTATTACAATTGCATGGGAAAATGAAGCAGCACCATCGTCTGGAGGCTTATAACACATTTCGCCGAAAACAGTCCGTTGTATTATTTGCAACTGATGTTGCAGCACGTGGGCTTGGTGAGTAGAATAAAACGATATTGTTCTTAATCATTAATATGAGTTACTAGAACCTTTTTTTACGTCACTACTCCCCATACTTGGGTCTTGGACGGTGCTGACATAGTCGGACTTATGGAGCGTTGTAGTACTTTTAGTCCGGATGCCCTTCCTGCCGACTTCCAATGACACCTTGGGGGCTCGACCTCTGGACCAAAAGATCGCTAGGCCAAGCACTTAACCACAGTGCCACGCAGACCGCTGTTCTATATTAGAGCTGTCCTATTATTTGACTTGACTCTCAGATTACCTATGCTTGTCTTATCATAATTACAAGATTTGGAAGGAATTTTCAACATTTAATTTGACTGTATGTAGTAGATTATTTATTTTGCAGTGTAGAATTTCAGTCAATTTTGTTGTTTTTTTTTCAAAGCATCAATTAGGTATATGAAGACTTAAGACAAGAAAATGTTATGCGAATTCTACAAATAAAAATGATGCGAATTTTAATGCATCTTTCATGAGTATTATGTCGCAATTCGTAGATAATCCTGAATATTACATTATCATGAA
>CAJQUW010002115.1:0-17993 GCA_907163375.1 Prostheceraeus crozeri | reverse complement strand
TAGAGGGGGGGGGGGACGTCAGTGAAATTTCAAAATTTGATGAAAAATGTTTTGGTGACGGTCCCAGGTCGAAATTCCACACTTTGGAAAATTTTCAAATTTTTACCCATACAAAGTCACTCTGACACTTAGGATTTTTTCAGGTAAGCGAGCTCCGACCTAAAATCTTGTAACCGCTCTAACTTTTGAACGAAGACAGATAGGAACAAGCCGATTGTTTCACTGAATTTGTCTCACTCTTAGCTTTCAAACGAGCTATCGCACGACAAAATCCGTCCACTGGAAGTCAAAATCGGAGCAAGCTGTCTAGAGGGGGGGGGGACGTCAGTGAAATTTCAAAATTTGATGAAAAATGTTTTGGTGACGGTCCCAGGTCGAAATTCCACACTTTGGAAAATTTTCAAATTTTTACCCATACAAAGTCACTCTGACACTTAGGATTTTTTCAGGTAAGCGAGCTCCGACCTAAAATCTTGTAACCGCTCTAACTTTTGAACGAAGACAGATAGGAACAAGGCGATTGTTTCACTGAATTTGTCTCACTCTTAGCTTTCAAACGAGCTATCGCACGACAAAATCCGTCCACTGGAAGCCAAAATCGAAGCAAGCTGTCCAGAGGGGGGGGGGACGTCAGTGAAATTTCAAAATTTGATGAAAAATGTTTTGGTGACGGTCCCAGGTCGAAATTCCACACTTTGGAAAATTTTCAAATTTTTACCCATACAAAGTCACTCTGACACTTAGGATTTTTTCAGGTAAGCGAGCTCCGACCTAAAATCTTGTAACCGCTCTAACTTTTGAACGAAGACAGATAGGAACAAGCCGATTGTTTCACTGAATTTGTCTCACTCTTAGCTTTCAAACGAGCTATCGCACGACAAAATCCGTCCACTGGAAGCCAAAATCGAAGCAAGCTGTCCAGAGGGGGGGGGGACGTCAGTGAAAATTTTTTCTCTCCGATTTCGCTGGAAACATCCTTCCTAACCCAAAATTTCACGTAGATTCCGAATCTGGCCTCCGTTTTCTCATCCGATGCTTCGTTTGGGCGCTACACACCAAAACATCCCAAATTCTAACTCTGTCGTTTTTTCGAAAAATGTTGAAAATTTTTTCTCGCCGATTGACTTGAAACTCACTATACAGATAAAGAATTTCACGCTGATTCCAAATCTGAAATCCGTTTTCCAATCCGATGCTTCGTTTTGAAGCTACAGCCCAAAACGTCCCAAATTCTAACTCTGTCGTTTTTCGCCAATGTCCCAAAATCTTCAATGGCGTCTCACATCTAAACGAAGACAGATAGGAACAAGCCGATTCTTTCACTGAATTTGTCTCACTCTTAGCTTTCAAACGAGCTATCGCACGACAAAATCCGTCCACTGGAAGCCAAAATCGAAGCAAGCTGTCCAGAGGGGGGGGGGACGTCAGCCGAAAATTTTTTCTCTTAGATTTCGCTGGAAACATCCTTCCTAACCCAAAATTTCACGTAGATTCCGAATCTGGACTCCGTTTTCTCATCCGAACACTCCTTCCACTCGAAACAACCCATTTACAACCCAACATTCAGCAGATTGCACCAAAAACATCACACACTATAGCCTCAACACTAATCCTGGCGGTCGCCCAAGTCCACCACGACACTCTATCGTTCCAGAGGGGGGGGGACTCAGACCCGAAGCACCACGGCGGCCGACCACGACACTCTGCCGTTCCAGGGGGGGGGGCGCCGGTCGAGTGTTTGTCATTTGCTTACTACTTGCTATGATGCCAAAAATCAAAACTCGAAAATCAAAATTTTTTCGGGCATGTTATGAGCAAACGCATGTTCAGAATAGAAAATTGATTTGAGTAAATTCTTCATTTTTGAAAATCAGCGACGTAGTTGATGGAATCATAACAATCTTTTTTTCATAATTCAGATGCACCAAATATGAGAAAAAAGAAAACCACGTATGGCCGACATGTTTCTTTTACTCTTCAATAAACATCATCAGGGCAGAAATTTTAAAGCTATGTACAATCGGATTGAAATACTAAAATGACAGCAAGATAAAAATCAATAGATACATCAAGAGCAGTGATTGGCTGCCTATGTAGCAAAGATTCGTAATGCGATCGAGGTTGCATGTTCATTCAATATCGTCTGTTTGTTCGCTTTGATGGCCAAAGTTTCAGCAATTTTAGTATAGACAGTGCGACACAAAATTGAAAAATTAGCAGATGAAGCGGCGTGCACATGCTTAGTGATTTCAGTAAGGGTCGGACTACCGCTGATATGTTCACGAATGCGAGTGGACAAGTGCCTCCGAGTCTCGCCAATGTAGCAGCAACTGCACTGCTCACATTGAAATTTATAGATAATGTTAGAGGAGAAACCCCTTGGCACCTTGTCCTTATTCGGGAAAAATATCGCTAGTCTTCATGGTTTTATAAACAGGCAAGAGACGATATACGGTGGGGAGAATGTTGTTTATAGCTCGAACAGATTTAATAGTTTGATCCTCTTTGGATTTCAGATAAGGCAATTTCAAGAGAAATTTCTCTCGAGACTCGGAGGCACTTGTCCACTCGCATTCGTGAACATATCAGCGGTAGTCCGACCCTTACTGAAATCACTAAGCATGTGCACGCCGCTTCATCTGCTAATTTTTCAATTTTGTGTCGCACTGTCTATACTAAAATTGCTGAAACTTTGGCCATCAAAGCGAACAAACAGACGATATTGAATGAACATGCAACCTCGATCGCATTACGAATCTTTGCTACATAGGCAGCTAATCACTGCTCTTGATGTATCTATTGATTTTTATCTTGCTGTCATTTTAGTATTTCAATCCGATTGTACATAGCTTTAAAATTTCTGCCCTGATGATGTTTACTGAAGAGTAAATGAAACATGTCGGCCATACGTGGTTTTCTTTTTTCTCATATTTGGTGCATCTGAATTATGAAATCACTGGGATCAATCGCTTACCAAAATCTTTTTTTCATCTGTAGAATCTTCTTGAAGAATGATGCTCATGATCGCTTGCGATTGTATAATAAATATTTATCCATGAAATGAGTCTATGTCGTTCTAATTTGTTATTTATTGAACAAGCAATGTTTTTGAGAATAAATGATTGGATATATTTACGAATGCGATGTGAAAATTCCTTGAATTTGCTAAAATACTTCATCAGGTCAAGTCGAGATCTTTCGCACGTACCAAGCGACCATCATCATGTAGTCTTGCAAGCGATCACTAATTTTTAGAAATCTTGTCGCATTCAGCAATGGGATGTATTTGGATACAATTGTCAACTCCCTCACCAAGTAAATAAATGAACAAAAATACGTAATAAGAAATCATCATTTTTCTACAGATATCGAGAAATGACTAAGGAATGATATTAATAATTAAGAGTATGAATATTGATAAATGTGTATTAGTTGCTTTGCGATGAATGCCACACTTTGAAATGCCGGAATTTGATATTCATAACAGATTTGTGCATCATGTACATTCTTGCTCTAACGCAACATGTTCCATTTGCTACACCTGATTTTGAACATTTCAACTACCAGCGCCATTCTCACATCAGCTATCATCCATCCCGAAGTGTTTATATCATTTAAAAAAATCACTACATGTTTCTGCGGCTTATATGCTACCAGCAAGTTGGCAATGAAACACTTCAACTTTTGGCTTTGTAGATCACGAGATACTTGATGAAATAATCAAATAAAAGTCCCATTAATTGTAGTCGAATTTAAAGTGAAATATCAAAAGTTTGTCGTTAACAATATGAAGCAATTTTCTTTGCAAGTTCTTACTGCTCACGGAAAATTCATCGTCAGTTAATGCGTCCCGATGTGTAATAACGTCTGATGTAAAAATATTGATATTTGCTGTGTCTTGTATTCCATGACGAGTGTCAGTGAATATACACGAGTGACGTCAACATCATAAAAATGTTATGGAAGTTAACAAGTACGAAGCCATGTATGACATTGAATAAATAAATCGGTCAATAGCGTTGTCATCTGACTTTCTATCTTCAGCAGATTCAACTCTCAAATCCGGGTTCGATATGATAATAAATGAAACTGAAAGGAACTGTGTGACTTAGAATTTGTATTTCTCTTCTTTTGATTGCTTGCACTTAAATGAGCAATTTGGATGCCAGATGTTTGAGTTAAAGTTTAATCCATGGAAAGCCTACTTTTTGCTTTGTTTAAATCAGTATATATATATATACTCGCATTCGTATGCATAATGATCATTACAACATGGCATGATGTTGAAGCCAGCGAACAGCATTGTCTGAGACAGATGATAGTTCCTTAACACCACCGGGTAGAGAATATAACGGACACTGTTCAATGATGTGAAGCATTGTTTGTGGAAGTCCACAGTCCAATTAGGGGAGTCACGTACGCCCCACTTGTAGAGCATGCTAGCGCAAAGGCCAGCGTCGGTGGACTTTTCGGTTTTAAATCAGTGGGACTATAGAACGGAACCCACCTTTATTGATGATAGTAATATCTGTTGCTCAAGACACCGATTCCTAGATTTTAAAAGCACAGAATTAGACGACTTGCTCGTTCACGGTCTTCGTTCCTAGATGAGTCGTGCATCGAATGCTGTTGGAAATGGCACACATTTTCTCAAACAATAAACTGTCAGAGGGCTTTCGGATACCAGGTCAGTGCGTGCGTGTCGTAATGTCATTTTGGTCACACATCGCTGTCTATAGATGTACTTACATTCAGTGAGGAATGCTGAGGAGAGGCTGATGAAATGATCAGGACCAATTTTAGTGCGTCTGCTATCTTCTTTGATAATGATACGAAGGAGTGGAGGACCAACACTATCGTGAAACTTGTGCGCAATTATCTGAATTCTTCGAATCTGAAGGAATCATGACAATCGAAGCATTTTGATGGAATTCACAGCAATCCGCAAGCGACACGCGACTTTTTCCTGCTTCCGTACGCATGGTATTAGGAATTCGCTTTTTCCACTTTTTAAGTTCCGGCATGTGACATCGTCTTGAATTAGTCTACACTTGCATTGAAGTGAAAGATTCAAACAATCATAGATTCTGTGCTTAAAACAAAAAAATTTGTAATACATGCAATAGTAGCCGTTACGTGGCGCAAGGTGATAAAATGTAGGCAATTTTGTCGATATGTTTTCGCACTTAAAGAGAATAGATGATTAATAATAATGAACAAGAGAAAAGTGCATCTCTACAAAAAACACCGTCAAGGTACCGGCACCTAGCCATCGTCAGCCATTGGAAATCGCCATCGATTAGGCACCGCTTAGTGCAAGAGCTGCTGAAATTTTCTTCCTAAATTCGTGGACGAGCTTCTTATCATTTCAATTTGTAGATTGTCACCCAAAATCATCAGTAAAACGGTAATTCTTCAGTGACAGATCCAGTCGTCTCGGAAGTGAGCGATCATTGAATTTCGCAAAATTTCATTCAGCATATGGATCTACAAATTATTCCGAATTCGCTTCACTCAATAATGCAAAGATCTAGCATTCCAGAGATGACCAACCAATGCAGAAGTCGAACCGGGCCGCATGCAACTTCAAAAGTACTACTATCCATAATTCTACTTCTCAGTACTTAATTGAATGTCAGTTAATGACTCACTATACTCGTATCTCCGCCTAACATCTAAAAATGAAGAAAAATTTGCATCTTATTATTTGAAAATATTTTCAGCAATAAGTTGATGTTTGTATAGAATCAAAAGTTCACATATTCCTTGTAAATTTTATAATAAAACTAGACATTTCAATTTTCAGGAAAGCTATTTTATAAAATAGCAATCTTTCTATTTATATATTTTATAACCACTCATAGAAAATCCTAAAATTGATGACTTTTCTGGGATTGATGAGCTGCAGACAGCACGGCAGTCATTTGTAAAGTTTGATGTTGAGATACGCAAGTGTTCTCCAAATTTTTGTCTGTAATTCCTGTACGACGACAGTTTTACGAGAAGGTGCTCGATAGTATACGTAGTTCCAAGAAGCGAAGATGCGAAAATATCTGTAAAATTATCTCCAGAAGAATAATTCCATTTGAAATCCAATACTACAGATTTGAATACATGTAGGGATTCTTGGGCCGCATCGCAACTAATTTAGAAAATGTTGAGTGGGCCATTTGTCGAGAAGGAACTTGGGACTGCGGGTTGGACACGCCTGATTCAATTATCCACTATCCAGATTTGATATATAATTCTAGATTGATAGAACAATTCTAGTAATCTAAAAAATATTATCAGATTTGATTAATGAATTGTTTGTGATTTTACTCCGATTTCATAGCAGATTTTTCCAAATATAAAATTTTGTTAAGCATTTAGCTTGTGCAATTTTTGCTTTAAAGTTAATGAAAGCATCATGACAGCAAAGTCTGTTGATGATTCTGAGCAAACAGACTCTCCTGCTTAAAAAAATGATATTTGTAAACAGAATTTTTTTTGGCTATGACATATTAACGAGTTTTGACGTTATAGACATAAAAAACGGAAGCAGAGCTTGAATGCTAATCACTATTTTTTCGATTGCAGCACATACCATGAATGATTTAGTCTACTACCTGTCACATTCGATTGAATCGGCATCATCAATGTACGAAAACTGATGATGTCAGCTAGGAAATTTGTACTTTTGCATAGATAATGTAATTGACGGAATAGGGAGTATATTTCAATATTGTCCGTAGGAGGACACTCCATATTTGATGGAAATATCAGAAAGTAAAAACACTTTATCGCAAGCGCTTTCGACCGACACCGCCAGTCATTATCAAGCGACTCTTCGTTTATTGTTGGATCAATCAGACATAAACAGTTATCATAGGGAACTTTCTAGACCAAATTCATTTACATTAAGACACATTACGAAATCCTAAACTAACAACAAAAATACGTCAATGAGCATGTTACTTGACGTAACTTGACGTAACATGCTCATTGACGTATTTTTGTTGTTAGTTTAGGATTTCGTAATGTGTCTTAATGTAAATGAATTTGGTCTAGAAAGTTCCCTATGATAACTGTTTATGTCTGATTGATCCAACAATAAACGAAGAGTCGCTTGATAATGACTGGCGGTGTCGGTCGAAAGCGCTTGCGATAAAGTGTTTTTACTTTCTGATATTTCCATCAAATATGGAGTGTCCTCCTACTGACAATAGATAATGTAATACATGAACGGCGCAGCCTAACATTTATCGCAGTAATCGGGAAATACTTAATGTCCTTGCAATCTATTTTGTTTTGATTAATTTTTGAATGTAGATCCATAGATCAATCCAAATGGCCTAATTATCGACAAAGATAATGAGAGAAGTCAATACATGTGTCTTGAAGTTATTCCTAGCAGCTATTGATTTGACCAGACATGAGATGTTTTGCTGAATACTATAAAAAGGAAAAACGACCGATTGACCAATGCAGCATGGATGCCGTTCATTCTTGTCGGAAATTCAATTGCCATAGTACAAGCAAGTTTTTAAATTGGTAACGATCTTTAACTAAAAGAAATTGTGCAAATATCATATTTTGTTATCGGGAGAGTCTGTGTATAGACTTTCAACAATCAAATTTATTGTCATGGTGTTTTAATTGACTTTGAAAGCAAATTTCCCAGGCTAAATGCTTGACAAACTTTCATGTTACTGCTAACTATTAGAAAAAACTGCTATAAATGAGGAGCAAAGATGATAAAAATGACAAATGTAATGATGAAATGCCTTGAATAATAAAATGAAGTGTAATAATATGAAGTGCATTATTGAGTGAAGCGAATTCGGGATCATTTGCAGATCTATAAATTGAGAAGGAATTTTGCGATATTCAATGATCGCTCACTTGCAGGATGACTGGATCTGTCACTGAAGAATTGTCATTTTACTGAGTTTGGTGACAATCTACAAATTAAAATAATAAGAAACTCATGCTTGAATTTAGGAAGATGTCAGTAGCTCTCGTACTTGCTCGCGTGACGACGCATATTCGCGACGTAGCATCGCATTCATTAAGTGTGTCGTCCTTTATTGTTGTAGAGAGTCGGATTTCTGTGGATTAATCTGCACTCATTCACCATACGGTACATTCACACTGACTGTGGTGCGACGCAACGCGAGTAAATGACCGCTCCACCATAGCAGAGGTGAAAAGGGAAGGAAAATTGTACCGATACGATAGCCCTACTGAAGCATGCAACTTCAAATATTGTAATGGAAGTCACTTCGAGTTGTTGCATCATTATAATATTCATCTTTCTCGTGTTTCAAGAATTCTAATAGGCTCACAGAAGCCATCATAAAACATATTTCTGAGATATTGAAAGAAGTATAGGTACTCACATTTCATCATTTGACATGAAATCACTTTAACATGGCTTGCTTTAAAACTTAATCTTTAACTATTTTTTGCTCTTTTTTCAAATGATTATCTGACAAATATGAATAATTATTGACATTCGCGATTATGCAAGCTCATACATTTTGACTTTGACAGCATATTATCAGTTCCCTGATGTCATTCGGTTTTGCACTTAGAAAATTATGTGTGAGAATGGCGAGTAATTATCGGGCTTTGCGTTTTTACTACGCCATTTTCATTCACAGACCTCACAAATGGTTGAGATAATTAATATGAGGACATAAACATCGACTATGTCCTTCTTCAGACCATGTTGATTGTGCCAATGGCAACCCGGAGCGTCTAGTTTAGCACATGACACGCGGATATAATCTCCATCGTAATATAAGTTTGATGAATTTCATATTTCGGATATTACATAGGGCATTAATTAGCGGAAGTACGATATCGTGATAAGTGAATTATTACATTCCACGTTTATTAAAAATCAGTCTCGGAACAGTTCCATCTTGAACGTAGAAAACGTGATCATTTAGCGTATGATCGCGCAATTAATGAATTCAATGAAAGGAGAAGGTTTTTTTTTATTTGGCGTCTCTTCCGACCCTTTTACAGTTGATTATAAGAAATCGCATTAAAGGGGAATTGATATTAAAATCCAAATACCCTATAAAATCGAAATTCTTCCTTAGCTACTTAAGTGTGTTAAGTGTGACATCTCTACCATTTCGTTTGCAAGTTCTTGTCTGACAGTAAATAATTCATTGTTCATTTTTGGGGTCTCACGCCGATCATTTCATTGCAGAATTTTTCAGTTCTTGAAAGTCTAAAATTTTGTTTGACTTTCGTACTCTACATGTATTTGTTCCTTTGTCTGCCTACCTGATTGAAGGTTATCGCGTCAGATTCGCTTTGTCGTCATGGTGCAGGCTTAACCCTATCCATACCGGGCTCTGAAGCGCATCGCTATCCCGGGAGGAGGCCGATCCCCCCTCCTTAACTTCTTAAATACTGCTCCGTTGTACATGAAATTTTCAGGGTAGAATATTCTGCGTGTGATCTTTCTAACGGTGGTATCTGTTTTTTTCTAATTCGTCCACCTTGATGCTTTAAATTGCGATTTAAAATATGAACTTCAAAATTAAGCGGATTTTTTTATGTTTTCTTCTCATTGACTGCAAACATAGATTCAGTGCTTTTAGTTCAATGACGTTAGTGACACATACAATTAATGATCAGGAGAATGATGCTATTTGATGCTCTAAACTTGTTTGTCTACACATCATGAATTTAAATTCAAAATTTGAATATGTGATATTGCTTTTGTACTGTGGCCTGTAGTATTTCCTAGATCTTGATTAAATTTTTGGATGCTGATTTTTAGATGACCCTTCCAAATGTTATAGTCATTTTATACCCTTTAAACATCATGAACAATCGGCCAGAAGTTGAAATTTAAATTTGAAACTTTAGTCAAAATTTGAAATTTAAATTTGAAACTTTAGCCAAAATTTGATTTTTTAGAAAATATTGTTGTCGAACTTTCACCAGTTACATGTGGGCTCTTCTTTCGTCTTTCTAGCGTCTTTCGTAATTTCTATCTTTCGAAGCATTGATATTGTCATCTCAGATGTATTCAGGAACTGTTTGAGAGTTTACAAAAATAAATTATAAGCAGAAAAGGGAAAGTTTTCACTCAAAATTGACTACTTTTATTCATCTGTAGAAACAATTTAAGAGGTCTTGCTACCTTACAATAATGTAATTAAGACTACTAATGACACTGAATAAGCAGAAGTTTTCAAAACAATATGAACGAACACTACTTAGTTGCAACTTAGTTGACTCATTTCTACTGAAAAGGAAATAAGTAGTATTTACATGACATTCAAGTTTGGATGACTCTTATCGATGTCTATAGTATCTTTGATGTCTATAGTATCGTGATGGTGCAATTTATGGACACCTAGTTGTGATGTGATGCAAAGAATTGATATTAAGCTTGCTTTGTCAAAACTTAGCACACCAGATGTTTGCAAAATCAGGCAAAATTCAGACTTTCAAAAAATGCAATATTCAAAACGGGCCATAAATTTAACTTTCCCATGAACCAAATGCAACGATTTTCGGCGAAAAGTTGGGAAATACCCAGTAACTAAAAGTCATAAAAGCCTGGGTCAATCGGTTCAGTTTTAAAAACTCCACAACAAAAATGTGACAGGGGGGCCGAATCGCCCCCCCCCGGTATGGATAGGGTTAAGTATCCATTGTGTGCCTAGTCTCCGTATCAGCCGTTGCAATACTTGCTGTCTACACACCGACGACAAGAGTATTTAGGGACATCACCATAGTTCAAAGGTAGTCTATGAGTGCTACACAAGATGATTTCATATCTAACCTTACCTTTGTGATCTCAGGATGTGGCAACCCGAACGTCCAGACAACTGAAAGGCATCATAAATTACTACAAGAGTGAAAGAACTCTGCTTATATATAGACAAAAGAGCTACACAACCTGTTCATCTTTGAATTACGCACCGGGCTACCCTGTTATCACTTGGTAACAGTTACTTCCAAAAACGGAGGAAGTCAACAATTACAATAAGTACAAAAGTACAAAAATAAGTGAAGCACAGTAAATACAAAAATTTGTTCAAATTTCACTGTTCCACCTGCGGTACTGTGTTTTTGATGGTCATTGTTCCAGAATGATCATTTGCATAAGGTGTTCCAGTTATATCTGATATCGCAAGAAATCACTAAACAGATCCTTATGCGATTTTTCTTACTTCCGATGATAGACTTCTGGCCTGAACTGTCAATATAATTATGCACAAAACCTGTTGAATTGTAGCTGATATTAAAATGCACCTTTTATCAGCATTAATAAACTATTAATTTCCCCACTGGTGTCAAAAGGGACCCGGTACAAGAGCAAGCATCAGATCGTCCTTATTTTTGACAGGAAAGAGCGCGTCACCTGCATTGAGTTTATAAGCAGAAATATTGTGTACAATCACTCGATTAAGCCATGTGAACGGAAAAGCAATTGAAAGTCACATTTTTCGATGAGAACCTCGAAATTTCTATTATTGAATTAAATATCTATATAATCTAAAACAATTCTAAAAAAATATCAAATAATGTAAATTGCATTGATTTGCATGAAGATTAATAAGAAAGCATGTTGAAAATTTGCATTAATACAAAATGAGCATTCCTTTTCTATTTTGAATTATCAATATCGCAATTACTTAGAAGTCAGCGGAAGCATAAATTTCAAGATTAGCATATACCGTAGGCAATGAGCATTAAATTCTTAATGAGTATCGCTGCAAACCACGTGCGTGTGTATCTGATGCATAGAAGAATATTGAGTTTGAGTCAGCTGCAAAACACGGTACTATTCTCAGTGTGCTTAATTTTTGGATGAATTTGAAAGTCATAAATTATACATTCATGAAATAATGTTCATTGTACTAGTATATGCTTCAGCAATTTTGCCCCAATGAACCGGGTACCCCAAAACAAACCGAAACATCGTTAAAATCAAAGCACTTTAAATGATATCTAAATTCGTCACTAATCAAGGCAATTCATGGAAATACATCTTTACTTGTAGCCTCTAAATGTGACTCTTATACAGGCGACTAGGAAATTCTGGTCTACTAGTCTGCTTTTGATGCTTGTTTTATTGCTGATGGTAAAACACTCGTTGGAGGTCTAATCGTGGCGAGCTAAAGTGCAGATATCCCTGTTGATTCGGATTATCACGAACATGTCTCCATCCATGTCATTGAACGAATCTTAACAGAAACGAAGTTGATCAGAACATTAAATACTTTCATCAATAAAAAGCGGAAAATTTTGTCATTTTCTCTGCTTGTTAGATTTCATGCGCTGATCAACTTTTTTCTGGGAGAGTAGATATTCAATCAATGAAATAAACTTTGGGATAAATCGAATCATCACTATCCAGAAGATAATGTCACCTGGTGACCCTATTACAACGTTTGAGTGGTGTAACTGTGTTTCTCATCTATCTGTCTAAGGAGTTCTTCACGATGCATGTCGAGCCTCAGAAATTTCTATTCATTCTCAGATTTCTCTGATTGCCTCATATCACCCATAGAATCAGCCTTCCCGTGTTTGAAAAGTACATGGCTTGATTCCGGTATTCTATAACAGAGGTTCCCTACCTGTGGCACGCAAGGGCTCATCAGATGGTACGCGTGTACCTGTCCGAAGTAGACTATACTGTATGTGCCATGATGATAATCTAATCTATTCATGTCACACAGCAAATCTATTAGGAAAAGTGTTGGTCAGCTTTATAAAATTAGATCGACAACAAAATTCGATGCATCGTTTTTCGTCATTTGTCTTGTGCATAGATTTCATCATGTCACATCAAACTTTGTATTAGGGTGTGTAGATATCAATGCGACAGGCAATGCCATGACATCTATTGAGCGACCGACAGAGCAAAACCATGCATTTTCGATTATGCTTGAACCTCAGCAAAATCACACAGTTTGAAAATGCTTTTGGCATAGACATTTACATTCAACTTTGACAAGCCTCCTGACTATCAAATCGAAAAGTCGGAACCGGCTTGTGGCTTCTGGTCATGACTTTCGGTGTGCTGTTAGCAATACCATGCCCCGCATTGATCAGTTGGTGGAAAACAAACAGATGCAGTGTTCGCATTAGTTAATATGCTCATTGTATAATAGTTTACCGGCATGAAATAAATTATTTCATTTGTTCAGAAGAAGAAGCATCCTCACCTTATACATGTAGAATGACTGCTCTTTGTTTCATGTTTGCTTTGTTCGCAAAAATGCATTTCTTTAAAATAAAAAAATATATCTTCCCCAACATAAAAAAATTTCTTTGAGACGAAGTGGTACGCAGCGAGCGTGTAAAATCTCAAATGGCACTGAAGGATTGAAAGGTTGGGAACCACTGCTCTGTAACGATAAAGGACTGGTGCGGACATGGACATTGAAAGCAATGATGCGTCGTGAACATGTACATTCCGTCATGACAACGGTTACCAAACGATGGCGACTTCCAGTGGTTGACAATGGGAAGGTTCCGGCCCGGCAGCTTATTAGTGTACTTTGTAAATATTCGTGGTTATTGTCATATATATTTTATTGTCAGTTATATTTTATATAACCATTTTTATAAATTTCGGTAGCTAGGAATAGATCGCCATATAGCAAAAATCTACAACTGTTGCAAGGTTCAATAATTTGATTCTCCATACGATCTAGACCTAAATAAGCGTCTGAAATGACTATCAGCAAACAGCTGCTTGTTCTGTTCTCGCTAACTATAAAACAAAGCGAAAAGTCGGATTTCTATGGTTTTATCATTGCAGTCTATTTTATTAATATTATCTATTACCCTTCTCAGCATGAAATCATAATGGCCACATATTCAAGGTCTCAGACTTCATCATCAGCATGCATGATTACATTATACTGTAGATTGAATTTCATTATGGTGACAGAGAAAAGTAAACATCGTGTACCACAAGAGTGTCGACTCAAAAATTGTCAGTATTTTAAATTTGCATTGATGATCGTGAGCTGAAGCATGGAGCTTGCCTAAGATGTCATCAATTTTTCATTTCAGTAAGTGGTCCGGAACTTTTTGCGGTGCCGGTACAAAGTCAATCAACATTTATCACTTGCTGTTCATTTATGAAACGTGGTTCCACGATCCACTGTCAACCGTTCAGGTAGTAGGACCTACTGACATGACATGTGGCTTCATTGAAATCAAATCATTAATTACGGTTGATATCTCCTATGCCACAAGTGTCATGAAAGCTATCCCATGTAATGAAATTGTTCAAGAATTGGACTTTCTTGTAAGCTAGTAAATACACAATTCATGAAAAAAAATCAGATTTGCTGAAATATGCGTTTCTGGAAGCTCCATTTGAGACAAAAAGATGTTTGGAACTATGTGTAAAAGTTAGCAATTTCAACGCTTTGGAAACGTTTCGAAAAAAATTTGTTTCACATAATAAATTGTGCTATATACATTCACATGCTCTTGCGATGTTTCAATATTGGTTAACTCTGGTCAACGGTTTAATCAAAACAATCGGTCGTCAAAATTTATATCCGAGACCAGGAGATTCAGTTGATTTCTGATGATAACTGCTCAGAAAGTAGCATTATCAAAAGCCAAGCAATCTCTCAGGTTAAAATCCTGCAGCGTAAATAATTAGCTTTTGATGAGGTTTCATACAGTATATCTCTCCATAATAGTAGTGGGATTTTTGATTTTACGATTCCATTCGATTCCCAGCTTTCCCGATAAATGAGATCTTCTGCTTTCCTCCAGCACTATATTATACACTTTTTAACGTCATGGTTTTGCCTTCGAGAATTTATAAGCAAAATTCTCTTCATCCAGATATCAATTGATTCTCTAGCACAACACTGATAAATTTCATTAATGAACATGCAGCAATGCAGCTGCCGGATGTGCGTTGTCAAAGAATGATTATTAGCAGGGATTCTAAGGTATAGAAATATGGGGCTTCAGAAAAAAATGCTCAGTCTCATTTACTATTTATCTTTTATGGCCATCAGCAGCACGCACACAACTCCCTTTATGGAAAAGGGAAAAAGCACACTTCACATTCTTAGTGTTTCATGGTCGATACAGTAACAAGATCACTGTAACATCCATCTACACTTGTATGTTCTGAGGTACCTAACTGATGCTCTCTCGTCAGTTTGATCTTAAGTTGCGCTTCAAATTATTTATATGGTTTGTTGTGAAGATTTATCAAATAATTGTAAGTCTGAACAAAATATTTGTATTATTAAAATTGCACTTGTTTTACGGACATAATCTTCTGGAAGCTAAAAAGGCTTAGGGATTATAAGACAGTCATTACATTCACTAATGAAATCCTCGCGCTTGAAAATTTCCCTGAGGAGGTTTACAGGATTTGTCATCATGTATTCACGAAGTCTGCTGGAACGGAAAAAGAGGTAATTCTGATATAATTAGCAAAAACTGTCAAGCCAGACAGGAATAGTATATTCTTCATTCATCAAGCATAGCCTATTCATTGTTGAGTATTCTGTCATAAAAATTTATGACATCTCCAAAGCAGTGTCATTGCCAAATGTTCAAGGCAACAATACACGCATGAATTTTAATGAGACATTGTGGTCGAAATTGCTTCCATACTTTACCATGCATGACGTGTAGAATTAATGTGAAGTGTCTCAAGGCAAAGTTGATTCCACAACATTAATCAATGACTTTAGTATAGCTATCGATAATGCCACGTGTATTATGTATATATTATTTTCACATTCATGAAGAGACTGTATATATATATAATGTAAAGTAATACGACACCCAAAAGATAAAAGAAAAACAAGCCAGATAACTCAAACAGCCCGACCGGTTTCTGCCTGTTGCAGGCTTCTCAAGGGCATAAATGATTTATTCACAGAATCAAATATCATTCATATATTATCCCACCCCTCTTTATTCAGAAAAACCAAAGATACAAAAACTTCGTGGAAACAACCAGCAAGGACTCTTGCCGCCACTGAACAAAATTTTGATAAGACATTTACAGACAATTTCATTATATATTCACTAGAAAATCAATGATTGATGTCACAATGACGTCACTAAAAAGTCTGAGTTTTCCGGAGGAGAATGCACCCTGGTGAGTCGACGCTTGAGTTGACGTTTGAAGGCTTTTAGTTGAAGGATAGCAGCAAGGGAGGCTTGCGTAGGAACCAGGAGGCTATTAAATTGCGCGAGGGAGGATCCGCCGGGTTGATTGCCGAAGGCACATGCACCACTCGGAGTCCTTTGGCGATGAGCTCGAATTTGGTCGCCCAGTACATGCTTGAACGCTTGGCCCAGGTGGTTAAGGCCCTGACGTCGGTGGCGATGACGTCGCCGTTCGAAGCCATACTTGCAGCTGCGAGGAAGGCGATGAGCTCCGACTGGAATTGATTCTTGCAGGTCTGTCTTGCTATCCATACTGAACGGTTCTTAACCACGGCCTGGCAGGTAGGAGTGGCGTCCGTGAACCAGATGTTGTCAATATACATATACAATATCCATATACATCCAACTAATGCAACTTAGATATATTAGAAAAGGTAAAGTAATAAGATGTCAACAAAATCTCAAATTAATATCTATGTAGGCAGAGATAAATTTCTATACATGGCATTTCACATATCTCGATTTAGCGATGGTTTTATGATTTTTATACATAATTTCTCTTTCTCTTCGCGGTATGTTCTTGCACAGTCAGGTGGCAATTTGAGAATTGGCATAACATGGAACTTCAACTCTGAATCATGAGCGCAATTAAAAATGTGATTACTAACGTAAAGAGATCGGTAATTGTCGTCGCGAATTTGTTGCCGATGCACCCGGACTCTTGCTCGTAATGAGTCACCAGTTTGACCGATGTATGTAGCTTCACATCCCTGACATTGCAATGCATAAATTACGTCTTTTGTTTCGCATTTCATGTTATGTTTAACGTTAAAAGCTTTTGTTTCCCCCATTATTTGATATGGAAAGGATGTTCCAACAATTAATGATTTACAACATTCACACCTCTTGTTACTACATTTCTTCACTCCAGTTAACGGAATACGATTTCTTCTTGCTAAAATGTTCAATAATGATTTGGGTTGTTTGTAAGTATATCGTAAAGTGTAGTTCTTAAATATAGGAGTAAGTTTTAAACTTGAAAAAGAGGGTTTGATTATTTCATGATATACGTTGGTGTTATTTGGGTTGTAGGTCTTTACATAAGAAATGATTTTATCATTTTTATTTTCATCTGAGTTATTAGTTATGTTGCCGATTTTTGATTTCGCAACTTGTCTGGATATCCAAGCTTTTTAAGTCTTACGTGCATTTCAAGCAATCGTTTCTTTTTTAAATTTTCTTTCGAAACAATGCGATTAATACGTTTAGCCAAAACATAAAGAATGTTGCGTAGTATGTGCTTGGGATGACCAGAATTAAATGGCACGTAGTTGCAACTATCGGTTGGTTTCGAGTATATATCGCGTTCAATGTTATTACCATCCTTATAAATCAAAACATCTAAAAAATTGAGTTGTTGTACATTCGTTTCATAAGTGAATTTGATTCTTGGATCAATAGAATTCGGAAACGAGTGAAAATCCTAACATCTCCGAATGACTCGTACCAAATGATGAAAATATCATCCAAATATCGCATCCATGATTGAGTAAATACGACATAATCAGATGCTGGTGAGATCTCTTTTACAAAAGAATACATTTTTTCTTCTATAAATCCCATGGCCAATGTCGCATAACTCGGTGCCATCTTTGTGCTCATGGCCGTACCGTAATTTTGCAGATAAATTTCAGATTCAAAGTTAAAGTAATTGTTTGTGAGAACAATCTTAATGCCTTCAAGTATAAATTCCGTTGTAAAACGTTCATTGATCAGGTCTCGATTTTTTGAAATCCAAAATTCGATGGCCGTGATACCCAATTCGTGACTAATGTTGGTGTAAAGTGATACCACATCAAACG
>CAJQUW010002114.1:0-68533 GCA_907163375.1 Prostheceraeus crozeri | reverse complement strand
TAAATTGCATTCAGCATGCGATTCGAAAAATTATGATATAAAATTGCAACGTTTACGTAGGCTAATGTCTATTGTCTGTTGTTGAACAATTGAAAGGGAGATTATTTTTCTGTCTTCTTTTCTGTTAGAACCACAGAATTAGATTGCTTAATCGCATCACTTTGCTAGAAGTGCAAACTGATTCAAACAGATGGCACATGCAGGAACTAAATAAGTGGGCAAAAAGAAATTTTTAATATCTTACAGAGATAGGAAAAATAGTCGTGCGTCGATTGCGGATTGCTCTGAATTCCTTCAAAATGCTCCAATCGCCACGACTCTTTCAGATTTGAAGAATTCAGATCATTGCGCAAAAGTTTTCTCGATAATGTTGGGCCCTCCGATCATTTTAAAAAAAGTTAGCAGGCGCATGAAAAAGCGTTCACAAACTTCTCTGTAGAACTTGACATCGACTGTCTCTTTGCTGTGTGATCCGGTTGATAGCAGTCACTGAAACTTAGCACAATTTGGCGTGTTTAATGTTGAACTGGTTGCTCATTGTTCGATTGCTATGATATTTAGTCCGGAGATTGTGCCATTTCATTTACGTTACATGTTCCAATGCTTCCCTTCTAGTCAAAACAAAACAAAAGACGAGCTGTCTAAATCTGTGGTTAGAACCATAGAAATAAACTGTTTATCTGAAGTTTTATTGTTGTCAATTTCTATGGTTAGAACGCTTGATCTTGCTAGTTCGAACAAATCAAGTCGAACATTTCACTCTGATCATGCCGGCATGCTTCATTGATGATATCTATGGCTGATAATCTTGGCATTTGCAGTGTGGAAGTTTCGATCTATTTAATAGAGCATCTGATGCAAAATCAATTTAAAGTTGTTCTAAATGCAAAATATGATAAGTATTACAACAAGAATATTCGGTGAAACTCACATGGCCGAAAAGCCAACAGCTAAGACAATGAAAGAAACAAGGCAGGCGATCTTCATGTCTCCAATAACAATCCATGATCAACTTCACGTATAAATATCAACCAAAGATTGCGATAACAATAAAATGATTACTTTATCTTAATTGAGAAAAATACAATTCGTTTTAGTTAACTGACCTTTGAATGAAATTTTCATTATTATTTTCAGTTATTTGTGTGCATGCAGCATATGGTTATTCATGAGCAGACATCGGTGTTTTCTTTTTCTCGGCGAGTCTTTCATCTAATAAATGCAACCGAAAGAACGAAATGTGTTCTTTTATCAAATGTGATTTAAAGCTATAATTAAATGAAAAAGTGTCAGCTGCACAACTTCACATGGCTACTTTGTCTTCGTCATGTCGCAAGCATGTGTGAGCCGCATGATATAATGAACTCTGTACTTCTGCCGGATATGGCAGAGAAAAAGAAGATCCCATAGGTCTAGAAGAAATCGATTTTAAAGTTCAATTCCACAATGCTGATCTGTAAAGAAATTAAGTGTATTTATATACATACCAGTATGTAATCACACCCAGATTTTATAAAGAAAAACTAAGCAAATAAATAGGACAGCCCGATCGGTTTCTGCTTGTTGCAGGCTTCTCAAGGGCATAGAATGATTTATTATGCAATTCGTATATCATCAAACTAAATTTAAATCACGGCATTCAAAATCTATATAAGTATGATATCGAAATACCAAAGAAAGATAATGATACCTCTATCACCTATAAGCTGAAAAAGGAAAAATCATAACAAATGAATGTCCCTATTTAAGGAGGCATCAATCCCTCCGATGAAGAACTTTTTTTCTCTTCCCTATACAATTTTGTGCAGGTAGGTGGTAATTTTTAAATCGGCATGACATAGAACAATGGGTTGGAGTTGCGTGCACAGTTGAATATATGATTACTAGCATAGAGGGAGCGATAGTTCTCATCCCTTATTTGTTGACGGCGCACTCGAACTCTTGCGAGCAAAGAATCTCCTGCTTGGCCGATGTAAGTGGCTCTACATCCTGCACATTGCAGGGCATAAATTATGTTTCTATAATTACAGTTCATATTGGATTTGATTTGAAATTGTCTTTGTTCTCCATTTTTCTCATAATTGAATATATTTCCGATTAACAGAGATTTACAGCACTCACATCGTTTATCATGATATTTATGCACACCATTTATCGCCATTCGATTACGTCTTGCTATTAAAGTCAATAAAGATCTCGGTTGTTGATGGCAAGGTCCACCTAACACGGCAACCGCCCACTGCTTAGATATGTCCTGAATAACAGATTTTCATCCGCAGTAGAATTACTAGAGCTGCGGAATGAACGATTGTCTTATAAGCGGTTTGCAACAGTCTGCGCAAAGCGGAGACCGCTTGTTGCGAGTACAGAGGAGAAAGAGAGAAAGAATGGCTTGGAAAATGCGGAAAGAAGTTTGGAAGTTTGGTGGAAGGTGTTATTTGCGAACGAGAGCAAGTTTTAAAAATTATGGAGTGACAGGTGGATGCAAGTCCACAAGAACGGATGAGCGAATGAAAGCTGAGAACTCCAGATGAGGCATACGAAGTGTAGAAGGTTAGTGCAATTGATGCTCTAGGAGCAATGTGACGTTTTGATCATGCAAATTCTAAAATCTTTCGTAAAATTCGAAAAGCGAGAATACGTACGCTAATGCCTAAACTAGTTTTTTAATACATTTTAATACATCGTTTGCATGCTGTCGGATTCTAACTTTCATAAAATATAAATCATCATTCGCTGATCAGCTTCACCATGTTAGATAATCGAAGGATGGAGCGGCCATCTGGTTCACCAGATCTTGCTCCTGGCAAGTATCACAAGAGGAGGCATTGGCTGTTTGAATGACTTACAATCCATGAGGATGGTCGAAGAGATGCATGACCATTCCTCAGAACGCAATGGATAACTTGATAAAAAACATGCAAATATTTAAACTTTGAAGAATATGAACTGTGATGAATTCATCAGGAGGTCTCCCTCGTTACTAACATTTTATAATCCTGCTGAAAAAAATCACTGTTTATCATCAGCTTAATTATTTTTCATAGTTTATGCAATCTTAGAAACATCTATCACATTATGGCAAGAGGTTTTGATATGCATATATTTGGCTATATTGAAATGTGACACACATTTTTGGGATATATATATATATATATATATATATATATATATATATATATATATATATATATATATATATATATATATATAATATTTATATATATATATATATAAAACTGCAGCTCATCTCCTATTTCTAATTTTGCTATCTTTCTACTATAATTTCTGTTCTGCTTCATACTTCATAGACGTTTTAAAATTCATAAATATTTGATGTATGTGTTGAACCATCGAATGCAAATATCCTTTTGTACCTGAAGCTTTTGAAAATCGGTCAATAAGCCGTGAAACGTAGAGTTCTTCTGATCGCCATTGGTCAGTTAGACTTTGAAAGAGAAATAAGACGAGACCAATTAATTAAAATCATATTTCACGATATTTCGCATGGCACTGATCACGCCTAAAAATCGTCTAAACAAGTTATTTGAAAATCACATTCAAAGTCATAGATCTAAGATAAAAACTTTAATACTATGGTAGGAGACAGTTGGATGAAATACCTGTACAATTAGAGGAAAGAATTATTATGAAAAAATTTCTAGGTTATGTGGTTCAGATGGATGAAGGTTAATTTCAGGTTTACGATATTCAATAAAATACTTTTCAGCTGCCTTTCTTTCACAAACGTTCTTAAACTTTTTTTGTATTATTTCACAGTCAATATCTTTACTTGTTTGTTTCATCTAATGCTTTAGCTTAAAAGAGAATATAAAATATTGAGAACAGTAAAATTCCGTTTTCTATTTATAAGAAAACGATCAAAGAATTGAAGTTAGTTCCAGATATCAAGATAGTACCTTCAGACAAAACAAAGCGATTGATAGCCATTGATGAATCTCACAGAATTTAACAAAACCTCACCTAGAAAATTATCAGCTGCAAACAGCCAAGCTTCCTGTTGCAATACAAAAAAGTTTACGAGAAACTTTAAATATCGCTTCAAAATAAAATTCAACATTAGAAATTCAAATTTAGTGAAGTTCAGATGTTCTGATCCTCTCCCAAGTCAGTTAGCAATCTTACCTAAGGATCACAAAGAGCCATTATCTGGTCGTCCTTTAGTGTGTGCAACAGACTCACCAGGTGCGAGTTTGTCTCGATTCCTTGCTAATCGCTTAAAACCTTTACTCGATTTCATTCCTGCACATTTTAAAGATACTAGTTCTTTTTTTACATCGATTTCATCACTGAATTTGCTATCAAATGAAAATATCGATTTCGGATCATTTGGCGTCAAAAATCTTAACGGATCAAGCAGTACTTTTGATTACCGATGGGTAATGATTTCAGTCCCATTCTAGCAAACATCTATATGAACTTCGTAGAATCTGAATTGTTAGACAATTATCAAACAGACATTCTCACAGATGATGTACGTATTTGTATGTTTTTACCTCTCCATTGGATGAAATTTTAACAAAAGCGAATGCCATAAAACATCATATTTCTTTCACTCTTGAACTACCTACCAAATCTAATCTTCCATTTCTGGATGCATGTGTAAGTGTTGAAAACAATACTGTTAAAACATCTCTTTATTCAAAGGAATAGCACAGTGGCCATTTATTTCCTTGAGACAGCCATGTTCCACTCCAAAGAAAGATCAATCTCTTGAAAAAAATCTCTTCTAAAAATCTTCCGTGAACGTTGAACGTGAAGGTTGTGTCGTCCGACAGCTCTGATCTCATCGCAGGAATTTGTGCCTAAATACTGGCTTTATTGAATTGAATTTTGGACTTCGTTATACCATCGTGATCGTCATCATCTGCTCTGCATTGTTATCCGCATTATTTTCGTCGACGTTGGCAAGTTTTTTCGTGGTAGCCATTTATATTTTTATCTAGCTCTGGAACTGAATTGTGTTCAAATTTGTCAAGATACAATGGTCGGCTCACGGAAAGGTAGTGATGTTGGAAGATCTATTGTCTGCGGCACATGTAACGTAGCAATCGAGAATGACAGCATTCTATGTTCTTACTGTAAAAGATCTTTTCATCTGCGGAAGGAATGTGCAAACATCGCTGCTAACATCGGCAAAGCTGTAATTACCAGTGAAAACATTGCTTATCTCTGCAACGGATGCAAATCTTTTAAGCCATGTGATTTCTTTGATCGGTTCATGGCTATCGAAAACGAATTGCAATCCTTACGGCAACAGTTAAATGCAAAAATTGAGTTTGACATCACTGGTATTGTTCATAATGCGATTCAAGAACAAGAAAATCGCGCAGATAAGAAATGCAACATCATGATATTTGGACTATCAGAATCAGCTGTTGATGATAGGTTGAGCGAAGATGCGGATGAGAAAAATCGCAAGCGTGTGGAAAATATCTTGGATGTTGTGAACGATGAAGCTGATGACAATGTGGTGGCATGTAATAGACTTGGTAAACGTGATCCCAGTGGTCAGAAGGCCAGACCTATACGCATCACATTTAAATCTCATGCAGATAAGATCAATTGTTTGAAAAACTCAAAGAAACTCAAAAACGATGCTCGATTTGGTGATGTCTATTTGAAGCCTGATTATACCCACTTACAATTGAAGGAAAATAAACGAATTCGTGAGGAATTTCTTCGGAGGAAAGCCAACAGTGAAGATGTTGTGATTCGTAATAATCGAGTTGTTCGAAAGAAACCGCCGTCATCTGATTGAAGGTGTACTAATTTCGCGCTACCTTCTTTATGCTATTTTAATGCGCGCTCAATTAACAATAAATTTGATGAATTGCATTTGCTAATCTCCGACCTCACTCCAAGCTTCATATGTGCAACAGAATCTTGGATGGACTCAACAGTGTCTGATGCTGCGATTTCTATTTCGAATTATATGCTACATCGTGCTGATCGAAACACAGGACAGAAAGGAGGTGGTATTGTGTGCTGGATCAGGTCCGACTTCTCATCTTCTACTCTGTTCCGTGATTCTATTCATTCTGAAGTCGAAATGCTCGTTTTAAGAATAGTGCATAGAAACTTCAAGTGCATTTTGTGCGTATTGTACTTCCCAAGAGGACGGACGTTGAGCAATGCAACAAAACAGTATTTAGAAACTTATATTTGCTCTACCATTGACGGATTCCTCTCTCGCTTCGTCGATCATGTTGTATACATCGCTGGAGACTTTAATATGGTTGACTCATCTTGTTTTGAAATATCCTATGGACTTGAAAACGTCATTACTGAACCAACCAGATTTGACGCTGTTCTGGACTTAATACTTATTCCGGATCATTATGTTTCCCACTACAAATCGCCGACATTGTTATCTCCGCTCAGTACTAGTGATCATAGAGTAATTGTTTTGGAGTCCAAGAAACAGATTCTATATAGCGATGATTATTTTCCTGTTATGGACTTTCGAGAGTCAAAGTGCAGAGAGTCCTGGATTTATCTTACGCAAATGGATTGGTTTTCAGTTTTTGAAAATTCGGCCTTGGATGATGCTTGCGAGGTTTTTTATGCTCATCTGCTAGAGGCTTTGAGCTACATTCCTCGGGATATGGTAAGAAGGTCTGGTTTTGATAAACCTTGGATGAGTAATGTTGTAAAAGTGCTCATCAATAAGCGCTATAAGGCATACCGTGCCAAAAATTGGAGTGCGTATGCTCACTTCAGGGAAAAAGTGAAGCAAGCGATATTTACGGCTAAGAGACAGTGGAGTTCAACTTTACTGAAGAAATCCGGTCAATCTATTTGGAGTGTGTATAAAATTGTCACAAATGATTCAAAGTTGAGTGAAAACTGGCTGCCATTGTGTGATCCTAATAGACCTGTCATCGAAATTTTGTCAGAACTCAATTTGTCTTTAACTCGTGGTTTCCTCGACGATCCTATTGAGTCGACTATTGACGATGAGCCTTTTGCAGTGCCTTTTCTTTTCACTGAGAATGTGGTCGAGCGAATTCTGGCAGATGTGAATCCTAAGAAAGCTTGTGGGTCGGATGGTATATCCTCGATAGTGTGGTCCAAGTTCTCAAAGGTCTTGGCAAAGCCGGTCACCTTGTTGTACAATAAATGCCTTGAAAATGCTACTGTCCCACAAAAGTGGAAAATGCCGACATTACGCCTTGCCCAAAGAAGACTCCACCTACTTTGACCAATATTCGTCCTATATCACTGCTTCCACTTCTCGAACGCCTTTTTGAGAAACATTTATTAAAGTTTATTGGCACCGAGTTTGTTGATAGGTATGATAAAAGACAATTTGGATACAGGAAAAAGAGTTCCACCGCATGTGCAGTCATTGATTTAGACAATTTCATTTCTTTGAGTTTACAGGATCGGGAAACTATAGCATGTCATCTCCTTGTTTTGGATCTTGAGAAAGGGTTTGATAAGTTGCCGCATCGTTTATTATTGGAGAAAATGAATTCTGATGGTTTTAGTAGCTTTACTTTGACTTTCATGAAAAATTATTTATGTTCTCGTCACCAACGAATTCGGTGGAAGGGATATCATAGTGATTACTTACGTGTTCGTAGTGGCATCCCACAGGGTTCTTGTATTGGTCCCATGGCTTTCAGCTATTTTTGTGCAGACATGCCCTTGCCTAATACGTCTGATGTTCTTATTGTCAAGTATGCCGATGACATTATAATTACTGGGAAAGTGAATCGTGATGCTGTATTAAGCCCGGTTGTGCCTATTCACGAAGAAATTTTATGTTGGGCCGAGGACAACCGTATGTCAATTAAAGCTGAGAAAAGTCAACAAATGTTTCTTCGTGCTCGCGACTCCATTGATCTCAGTGATATATTGATTCCTAATATTCCGTTCGAGAGCTCTATTAAACTATTAGGTGTGACTTTTGATTCAAAGTTAAGCTACAATTCACACGTTTATAATGTCACAAAGAAAGCCTCCTCAAAACTTTATGTTCTTCGACAATTAAAACCATTTCTTCCATTTGACGGATTAATACAGGTCTACAACAACTGCATCCGCAGTATTCTGGAATATTGCGCACCGGTTTTGGTCAGTACAGGTGCTGCAAACACAATGGCTCTTGAGAGAATACAAAAAAGATATCATAAAATTATATGTGGAGACTCTGATTGTTTGTGTGGTAATTTCATACCATTGAACTATCGCCGTGCTATTATAGGCTTCAATATGTTTTCATCATTGATTGAAGACAGTGATCATCCACTGCATCACCTGACTCCAAGACGTCTGCGATATTCTAAGAAATTCTGTGTGCCAGTGTGTAAAAGTTCCTTGAGAAGCAATTCATACATAGTGTCGATGATACGCCTCTACAACAGTGGTTTTGCATGTTGAATGTTTATAATCTGTGTTATTTTCTGACTTTTTTTTCTTTTTATCTGTTGTTATGAAACTATTTTTGATGATCATATCTGTAAATGATTTGTAAAACGCCTCACGATTTTCAGTATTGAGGCTAGTCTGAAAATAAATGACTATTATTATTATTATTATTATTGAAGAGAGAGTGCATGAGAATACAAGACCATATACATATACAAATATATATGCAATATATATGACAATACGATATTTCCAGAAAGGAAATAAGTGAGGGCATTAGATTGATGAAGATTCGCTTCGCCAACAATGGTTATCCTAATCATTTCATCAGCAAAGATCCACGCTATAATAGCCATAATAGACCGACTGATGCCTTGAAAAACAACATTATTAACAAAAGCGCGAAAAACAAACCAACAATATATGGTGAAATCCAGAAAATTTCGTGATTTCTTTGTCCCCAGAAAAATATGTTCGATTTTTAATGAAGATAGGCATAAAAACATTGTGATATTATCCTATTTCAACATTTTCATATATCAAACCACAATCCACTGAGATTTGGTAAAGCTAGAAAAGAAAATTGAAAATCACGCCGTCGAAGAGATGACGAAAACGCCGTCGAAGAGATGACACAAAATTTTGGGGACATCGGTTTTTAGTCTCTAAAATTCCAAATAATGAATTTCAAGACAACTACGCTATCTCACAGGTAACGTGGGTGAATGACATTATTTACAGCATAAAAGAGCTTTGGTCAGTTGTCTGCTGAATATACTTCACAGGCTTCTAAAAAGTAGATAAATTTCTGGGGACATGCAAAAATCGGGCATTTTCAGAATTCAAGCGAACGAAAAATAATATAGACAGTCAAATATATAAAAAATGATGCATGGGCCGGATAGAGCAATCGAAACTCTACAAAATGTTGTATTTTGACTATTTGATTAATAACTTTGAGGAATCCAGGGAGGGACAAAAAATTTGCAAAAAGTCCACTTTTTTCTGGATTTCACCATGTATTCGAATGCCGTATAAAAATCCAAATCGAAACAGGGGTATGTGCAACCACAGGAACATAGTGCATAAAAAACACCTGCACTTATTGCAAAATGCTCTATATTGGTGAAAGTCGATGCACATTGCGAAAGCGGGTTTTAGAGCATCTCAACAAAAAAGGAAAGCATGATTTACAAACTTTTAATGTTAAAGCATTAGATGAAACCAACAAGTGAAGAGATATTGATTGTGTAGAATAGACAAGAAAAGTACAAGAAACACATGAAAAGTTTAAGAATGTTTGTGAAAGAAAGGTAGCTGAAAAATATTTTATTGAATCTGGTAAACCTGAAATTAACATTGTACATAATTGATTTTTTATAAGCCCTTCATCCATCTGAACCACATAACCTAGAATTTTTCCATTGTAATTCTTTCCTCTAATTGTATAGGTATTTCATTCAACTGTCTCCTACCACAGTATTAAAGATTTTATCTTAGATCTATGATTCTGAATATAATTTTCAGATAACTTGTTTAGACGAATTTTTTGATCAAGTGTTATACAAAATGTCGTCTAATAAAATTATAATTAATTTATTCTCGTCTTATTTTTCTTTTTTTGATATATATATATATATATATATATATATAATTCAAAAAAGGAAATTGGATAAAGAAAATTGATAAAAAAGAAATGAAAACCAGGAGACGTCGGTGTTACCGGTTTCGGTGTATTTTTATAACTTATGAAACCTCGTATGACTACTCGTCATTTCATGTAACGGTGTCTGACGAGGTGTCATAAGTTATAAAAATACACCGAAACCGGTAACACCGACATCTCCTGGTTTTCATTTCTTATATATATATATATATATCCTTGACGGAATGGTCCATCGGGATAGAAGGTTTCAGAATATCATCGAGCCATTTTGCTAACCTCGATGGATAGCTATTGATCATGGATAAGATAGGCCGGAATTTACAAATTAATCAAGCCAGTAGGCTCCCAGCCTGCGCGTCTGTATGGTCTTCCTAAAGTCCACCGTACCGGCATATATATATATGTATAGATATATATAAATATATATCTTAAGAGCAGATAAATCCACTCCAAGGATCCTCACGCCGACCTTATAACCCAGGTATCAGGTGGTAAGTTTGTAAAACAAATTGTTCGTGGAAGACCGGTTTCGTTTTGAGAAAACTTTTTCAATTCCACATACACAGGCAAGTTGTTAGAGCCAAAGTGAACAAATCAAGCACAGTAAGTGAATTACATGGCACTTATCGATTAACAGACAGAGAATGACAAAGATTAGGGTGCATCGTCAGCGATTGACAGATATTTGTATGACATGTAGAAAGCTGCTTTTGACAATATCGGATGACGCGATTGCTACAATGGCTGTATGGAACAATAAGATGCACATCTGACAATTTATTAAGTTCCTGGTTCAACCCATTCGGGTGCAAAGTATTTAGTCTTTTGATCCAACGATTTTCCTTTTTTAGTCTCTTCTTCTCATCTGGACAATGTTCCAGGACAACAAAAGAAAAATCGGATAACATACAAGATTCGGTAAAATGCTTGGATACAGATGTACAATAAAACGTTTTTATATTTCGCAAATGCTCGGCTATTCTTCTTGATACAGGTCTCGAAGTCTGGCCGACATATTGCACTTTACAACGTTTGCATTAAATCAAATAAATAACATTTTCCGATTTACAGGTAAGTCTATGTACAATTAAAAACTTGTTATTATTTACACTACTTACAACAGATTTTGTACCGATTCCAAAAAGGCAAGTGTCGCAATCACAAGGGAAGAAGCCAGTTTCCCAAGCTGTCGGCGATTGCAAAGTCAGTCCTAATACCTTTCTTACAGCATCTCTGATGGAGCTTCTGGAATAACCTTGAGCCATCCATCTTGGTTGTACAATATTTTTTACACTCTTGAAATCTTCATACGTAGCACAATGTTGCCCACCTGTAAATTTGACTAAACAAAATTGAACGAAATACATGAGGTGGGTGAAACGACGATTGAGATAAAATGCAATGAGTATCCGTGGGCTTAAAATCCACTCGGAACAAAACTTTATGGTTGGATTTATACAGTAGAAGGTCCAAAAAAACGCATTTTGCGCAGATCAAATGACATTTCAACATTGATTGTAGGAAACAGATTATTTACAAAATCACAAAACACAAACAATTCACTTTGTGAAAAATCCCAGGTCAGAAAAACATCATCAATAAATCGTATCCAAAAAGATGGATGTTTATCACAAAGCAACAGTTTTTCTTCCCAGTCAGTTAAAAAAATATTTGCGTATGAAGGACCGAATGGGCAACCCATCGCAGTCCCCTGCACTTGCAAAAACTTTTCACCTCGAAACGCAAAATTATTATTGTTCAGGATAATTTTCAGCATGGTAAGAAGAGTTAAATCAGGCCTCTTACTGTCCGGAAATTTTAAAAAGGCTCTCCCCACAGCAGCAACTCCTTCCTCGGTCGGAATGTTAGTGTAAAGTGAGCTTATGTCTAAAGTCACAAGGAAAGTCTGTGTTTTTACTTCAATGTCATGAAGAAGAGAGATGACATGCATGGAGTCACGAACAAAACTCTTACTAACACGGGCCAAGGGAGCCAAAAAATACTCCAAAAGAGTAGCACAGGTTCTAGTCACGCTCCCACAATCATTAACAATAGGCCTGCCAGGAGGCATAGAAGAAAATATCCAATGACTTTTATGTGCTTTTGGAAGCAAATAAAATTTACGTACTCTATCATTATTAGATGGTTCTAAGGCCAAACATTCTCGATTAGACAAAAAACCTTTTGACCGGAGAACGGATAACAAATTCATAAGCCTACGACGTACATGAGGATCTATGTCAATATCAAGAGGAACATAGTGCGTTTCATTGGATAATTGACGATACGCCTCAGCTTCATAATGATTTGTCGGTAAAATCATCCAACTACTACCTTTATCGACGGGTGTAACAATTATAGACTTTTCCAAACGAAGGCGGTTAAATTCATCTCTTTCAAGAGGTGATAAATTGTCTCTATGAAAACACGTCGAACAATTAGCTAGAATATGATGAACCGCTTTACGAACATTTTCACAAATTTCAAGAACAGAATATGGCATGAGACCAGCAGATGGAAAACGCTTACTCTTATAGGGAAAACGACAAGAGCTCGCTTTATTAAAATATACAAATCTCCACATGTATTTGCGCAATAAATCATCAACTCCCTCCAAAATTGCGTTATGGCAATTTTTGCCTACAGGCGTGGGAATAAATTTACTACTTTTATTCAAAAGCTTTTTCGTACCATTATTAATGACGAACTCATTGGCTGTACATACAAAATTTTCCTCATAAACAAATGACTCAGGACATTGGCTGACTGCAGGTCTAGCCGGAGTTACAACAAAAAATGTTTTAAACTGTCGAACATAGAGTCCTTTGTAGGATCACTCCATCTGATTTCATCAGAAGTACGAAAATCAACAGGAGCTTGTATAACGCTACAATAGTTTGGCTTTTTATCATTAATCAAATGAAGCACCTCAGACAAATTATTCCTGACATCGTCTGTTACATCCTCAGGAACACCGGTAAGTAAAACAGCAATATCAGCATTTGGAAAAATTCGTCTGGCATTGTAAATAATCGATCTAAAAACAGTCAAGTTCGTTTGAGGCTTGTTCCTGCTGTCTAATAATGAAAAGCAAAGAACAAAACGCAAAACATTATCTTTAACTTCTGTTATAGATTGCATCAAAGTTTTAAAATGACTCAGACGGCCTCGATTACTAGCAATCACAGAACAATTATCAACTGAAAAATCTTTCAAATTGCAATCACCCATGACGATGGAAGACTTCGAAGAATCAATGAAATCATTACTCTGCGAGGACACCTCAAGTGGAGAATTCAGTGCGACAATTTTCCCATCATGTAGGGTTGACTGATAAAGACGTTTCACAGGTAAGTTGACCGATGAATTAGTATGACCGTTAGATACGGTTAAACCATTTGCATTGGACAGCGGACCATCCACAGACGTTGAGTACGAGGTCGTCGGTAGATAACTCACTGGATCATCATACTTCATAGGGACAAGTGAAGAACTCGATGACGAATGCGAAGATGGCACAATTACAGCTTCATTTGAAAACACTTTTAGAGTTGGAGGTGCTGGTGTAGAATCAGATGAATCCAGGTCAACTGAATCAACTGCGAAGGACTTCTCACCACCGCGATGACCATCAGCAGAAAAGTCCCACGAAGAAACCGTTTGGGAAGCCTTATCATTAAGTTCCAAAACCGTGACGGGCATTGGAGAAGGAGGGGCTGATGAGAACAAGGTCTCACGATGTTCTTCCTCACTTGACGGCACATGATTACCATTATCATCCAATAATTTCTGACTTATCTTGATTAAAGACACAGCTTCATCCAAAACAGCGTCCGAAAGCTTTTTACCCAATTGAGAGCGGGACCAACGAACTGCCATCTGTATGGATTTAGCAAGTAAATTCAAAGGAATTGGAGTTGTCGAAATAAAATGCACGGCTTCACCCATCAAAGACGAATAGTGATCTTGCATCGCCACATGCACTCCAGAGCACCACTCATTGGTAATCATCTCAATTTGAGAGGAGAAATAATCATTTTTGAATGCCGGATTAATGCTACTTATCAATATGTTCTTTTTCCGCGTTAAGGATGGTGGAAAGTTAACATCCAAAAATGTCTTGTGGTGAAGACATTTAATAATCACGAAATGTTGCCTTGTTATAGGAAAAAACTCAGGTGGGATTTTTTGGGTAGTAGATCTGTTGTTAGAACGAAATTGGAAATGATCACCATGTTGGAAGGCATTAGATCCTGGAACATAATTCCTTCTGCTGTGAGAATTCGTGTTACTGTAAGAATTCCAATGGCTTCGAGTGTTCCAAGATGTCTGCTCATTTTGTTTCTCCGTACGATTTCTAGGACGCTCATCCTTTCGATGTGTTCTACCATAAAATACCCGAGTCATTGGGGTCGGGTCCACGATCAAGACAGACGTATAGATATATATAAATATATATCTTAAGAGCAGATAAATCCACTCCAAGGATCCTCACGCCGACCTTATAACCCAGGTATCAGGTGGTAAGTTTGTAAAACAAATTGTTCGTGGAAGACCGGTTTCGTTTTGAGAAAACTTTTTCAATTCCACATACACAGGCAAGTTGTTAGAGCCAAAGTGAACAAATCAAGCACAGTAAGTGAATTACATGGCACTTATCGATTAACAGACAGAGAATGACAAAGATTAGGGTGCATCGTCAGCGATTGACAGATATTTGTATGACATGTAGAAAGCTGCTTTTGACAATATCGGATGACGCGATTGCTAAAATGGCTGTATGGAACAATAAGATGCACATCTGACAATTTATTAAGTTCCTGGTTCAACCCATTCGGGTGCAAAGTATTTAGTCTTTTGATCCAACGATTTTCCTTTTTTAGTCTCTTCTTCTCATCTGGACAATGTTCCAGGACAACAAAAGAAAAATCGGATAACATACAAGATTCGGTAAAATGCTTGGATACAGATGTACAATAAAACGTTTTTATATTTCGCAAATGCTCGGCTATTCTTCTTGATACAGGTCTCGAAGTCTGGCCGACATATTGCACTTTACAACGCTTGCATAAAATCAAATAAATAACATTTTCCGATTTACAGGTAAGTCTATGTACAATTAAAAACTTGTTATTATTTACACTACTTACAACAGATTTTGTACCGATTCCAAAAAGGCAAGTGTCGCAATCACAAGGGAAGAAGCCAGTTTCCCAAGCTGTCGGCGATTGCAAAGTCAGTCCTAATACCTTTCTTACAGCATCTCTGATGGAGCTTCTGGAATAACCTTGAGCCATCCATCTTGGTTGTACAATATTTTTTACACTCTTGAAATCTTCATACGTAGCACAATGTGTTGCCCACCTGTAAATTTGACTAAACAAAATTGAACGAAATACATGAGGTGGGTGAAACGACGATTGAGATAAAATGCAATGAGTATCCGTGGGCTTGAAATCCACTCGGAACAAAACTTTATGGTTGGATTTATACAGTAGAAGGTCCAAAAAACGCATTTTGCGCAGATCAAATGACATTTCAACATTGATTGTAGGAAACAGATTATTTACAAAATCACAAAACACAAACAATTCACTTTGTGAAAAATCCCAGGTCAGAAAAACATCATCAATAAATCGTATCCAAAAAGATGGATGTTTATCACAAAGCAACAGTTTTTCTTCTCAGTCAGTTAAAAAAATATTTGCGTATGAAGGACCGAATGGGCAACCCATCGCAGTCCCCTGCACTTGCAAAAACTTTTCACCTCGAAACGCAAAATTATTATTGTTCAGGATAATTTTCAGCATGGTAAGAAGAGTTAAATCAGGCCTCTTACTGTCCGGAAATTTTAAAAAGGCTCTCCCCACAGCAGCAACTCCTTCCTCGGTCGGAATGTTAGTGTAAAGTGAGCTTATGTCTAAAGTCACAAGGAAAGTCTGTGTTTTTACTTCAATGTCATGAAGAAGAGAGATGACATGCATGGAGTCACGAACAAAACTCTTACTAACACGGGCCAAGGGAGCCAAAAAATACTCCAAAAGAGTAGCACAGGTTCTAGTCACGCTCCCACAATCATTAACAATAGGCCTGCCAGGAGGCATAGAAGAAAATATCCAATGACTTTTATGTGCTTTTGGAAGCAAATAAAATTTACGTACTCTATCATTATTAGATGGTTCTAAGGCCAAACATTCTCGATTAGACAAAAAACCTTTTGACCGGAGAACGGATAACAAATTCATAAGCCTACGACGTACATGAGGATCTATGTCAATATCAAGAGGAACATAGTGCGTTTCATTGGATAATTGACGATACGCCTCAGCTTCATAATGATTTGTCGGTAAAATCATCCAACTACTACCTTTATCGACGGGTGTAACAATTATAGACTTTTCCAAACGAAGGCGGTTAAATTCATCTCTTTCAAGAGGTGATAAATTGTCTCTATGAAAACACGTCGAACAATTAGCTAGAATATGATGAACCGCTTTACGAACATTTTCACAAATTTCAAGAACAGAATATGGCATGAGACCAGCAGATGGAAAACGCTTACTCTTATAGGGAAAACGACAAGAGCTCGCTTTATTAAAATATACAAATCTCCACATGTATTTGCGCAATAAATCATCAACTCCCTCCAAAATTGCGTTATGGCAATTTTTGCCTACAGGCGTGGGAATAAATTTACTACTTTTATTCAAAAGCTTTTTCGTACCATTATTAATGACGAACTCATTGGCTGTACATACAAAATTTTCCTCATAAACAAATGACTCAGGACATTGGCTGACTGCAGGTCTAGCCGGAGTTACAACAAAAAATGTTTTAAACTGTCGAACATAGAGTCCTTTGTAGGATCACTCCATCTGATTTCATCAGAAGTACGAAAATCAACAGGAGCTTGTATAACGCTACAATAGTTTGGCTTTTTATCATTAATCAAATGAAGCACCTCAGACAAATTATTCCTGACATCGTCTGTTACATCCTCAGGAACACCGGTAAGTAAAACAGCAATATCAGCATTTGGAAAAATTCGTCTGGCATTGTAAATAATCGATCTAAAAACAGTCAAGTTCGTTTGAGGCTTGTTCCTGCTGTCTAATAATGAAAAGCAAAGAACAAAACGCAAAACATTATCTTTAACTTCTGTTATAGATTGCATCAAAGTTTTAAAATGACTCAGACGGCCTCGATTACTAGCAATCACAGAACAATTATCAACTGAAAAATCTTTCAAATTGCAATCACCCATGACGATGGAAGACTTCGAAGAATCAATGAAATCATTACTCTGCGAGGACACCTCAAGTGGAGAATTCAGTGCGACAATTTTCCCATCATGTAGGGTTGACTGATAAAGACGTTTCACAGGTAAGTTGACCGATGAATTAGTATGACCGTTAGATACGGTTAAACCATTTGCATTGGACAGCGGACCATCCACAGACGTTGAGTACGAGGTCGTCGGTAGATAACTCACTGGATCATCATACTTCATAGGGACAAGTGAAGAACTCGATGACGAATGCGAAGATGGCACAATTACAGCTTCATTTGAAAACACTTTTAGAGTTGGAGGTGCTGGTGTAGAATCAGATGAATCCAGGTCAACTGAATCAACTGCGAAGGACTTCTCACCACCGCGATGACTATCAGCAGAAAAGTCCCACGAAGAAACCGTTTGGGAAGCCTTATCATTAAGTTCCAAAACCGTGACGGGCATTGGAGAAGGAGGGGCTGATGAGAACAAGGTCTCACGATGTTCTTCCTCACTTGACGGCACATGATTACCATTATCATCCAATAATTTCTGACTTATCTTGATTAAAGACACAGCTTCATCCAAAACAGCGTCCGAAAGCTTTTTACCCAATTGAGAGCGGGACCAACGAACTGCCATCTGTATGGATTTAGCAAGTAAATTCAAAGGAATTGGAGTTGTCGAAATAAAATGCACGGCTTCACCCATCAAAGACGAATAGTGATCTTGCATCGCCACATGCACTCCAGAGCACCACTCATTGGTAATCATCTCAATTTGAGAGGAGAAATAATCATTTTTGAATGCCGGATTAATGCTACTTATCAATATGTTCTTTTTCCGCGTTAAGGATGGTGGAAAGTTAACATCCAAAAATGTCTTGTGGTGAAGACATTTAATAATCACGAAATGTTGCCTTGTTATAGGAAAAAACTCAGGTGGGATTTTTTGGGTAGTAGATCTGTTGTTAGAACGAAATTGGAAATGATCACCATGTTGGAAGGCATTAGATCCTGGAACATAATTCCTTCTGCTGTGAGAATTCGTGTTACTGTAAGAATTCCAATGGCTTCGAGTGTTCCAAGATGTCTGCTCATTTTGTTTCTCCGTACGATTTCTAGGACGCTCATCCTTTCGATGTGTTCTACCATAAAATACCCGAGTCATTGGGGTCGGGTCCACGATCAAGACAGACGTATAGATATATATAAATATATATCTTAAGAGCAGATAAATCCACTCCAAGGATCCTCACGCCGACCTTATAACCCAGGTATCAGGTGGTAAGTTTGTAAAACAAATTGTTCGTGGAAGACCGGTTTCGTTTTGAGAAAACTTTTTCAATTCCACATACACAGGCAAGTTGTTAGAGCCAAAGTGAACAAATCAAGCACAGTAAGTGAATTACATGGCACTTATCGATTAACAGACAGAGAATGACAAAGATTAGGGTGCATCGTCAGCGATTGACAGATATTTGTATGACATGTAGAAAGCTGCTTTTGACAATATCGGATGACGCGATTGCTAAAATGGCTGTATGGAACAATAAGATGCACATCTGACAATTTATTAAGTTCCTGGTTCAACCCATTCGGGTGCAAAGTATTTAGTCTTTTGATCCAACGATTTTCCTTTTTTAGTCTCTTCTTCTCATCTGGACAATGTTCCAGGACAACAAAAGAAAAATCGGATAACATACAAGATTCGGTAAAATGCTTGGATACAGATGTACAATAAAACGTTTTTATATTTCGCAAATGCTCGGCTATTCTTCTTGATACAGGTCTCGAAGTCTGGCCGACATATTGCACTTTACAACGCTTGCATAAAATCAAATAAATAACATTTTCCGATTTACAGGTAAGTCTATGTACAATTAAAAACTTGTTATTATTTACACTACTTACAACAGATTTTGTACCGATTCCAAAAAGGCAAGTGTCGCAATCACAAGGGAAGAAGCCAGTTTCCCAAGCTGTCGGCGATTGCAAAGTCAGTCCTAATACCTTTCTTACAGCATCTCTGATGGAGCTTCTGGAATAACCTTGAGCCATCCATCTTGGTTGTACAATATTTTTTACACTCTTGAAATCTTCATACGTAGCACAATGTGTTGCCCACCTGTAAATTTGACTAAACAAAATTGAACGAAATACATGAGGTGGGTGAAACGACGATTGAGATAAAATGCAATGAGTATCCGTGGGCTTGAAATCCACTCGGAACAAAACTTTATGGTTGGATTTATACAGTAGAAGGTCCAAAAAACGCATTTTGCGCAGATCAAATGACATTTCAACATTGATTGTAGGAAACAGATTATTTACAAAATCACAAAACACAAACAATTCACTTTGTGAAAAATCCCAGGTCAGAAAAACATCATCAATAAATCGTATCCAAAAAGATGGATGTTTATCACAAAGCAACAGTTTTTCTTCTCAGTCAGTTAAAAAAATATTTGCGTATGAAGGACCGAATGGGCAACCCATCGCAGTCCCCTGCACTTGCAAAAACTTTTCACCTCGAAACGCAAAATTATTATTGTTCAGGATAATTTTCAGCATGGTAAGAAGAGTTAAATCAGGCCTCTTACTGTCCGGAAATTTTAAAAAGGCTCTCCCCACAGCAGCAACTCCTTCCTCGGTCGGAATGTTAGTGTAAAGTGAGCTTATGTCTAAAGTCACAAGGAAAGTCTGTGTTTTTACTTCAATGTCATGAAGAAGAGAGATGACATGCATGGAGTCACGAACAAAACTCTTACTAACACGGGCCAAGGGAGCCAAAAAATACTCCAAAAGAGTAGCACAGGTTCTAGTCACGCTCCCACAATCATTAACAATAGGCCTGCCAGGAGGCATAGAAGAAAATATCCAATGACTTTTATGTGCTTTTGGAAGCAAATAAAATTTACGTACTCTATCATTATTAGATGGTTCTAAGGCCAAACATTCTCGATTAGACAAAAAACCTTTTGACCGGAGAACGGATAACAAATTCATAAGCCTACGACGTACATGAGGATCTATGTCAATATCAAGAGGAACATAGTGCGTTTCATTGGATAATTGACGATACGCCTCAGCTTCATAATGATTTGTCGGTAAAATCATCCAACTACTACCTTTATCGACGGGTGTAACAATTATAGACTTTTCCAAACGAAGGCGGTTAAATTCATCTCTTTCAAGAGGTGATAAATTGTCTCTATGAAAACACGTCGAACAATTAGCTAGAATATGATGAACCGCTTTACGAACATTTTCACAAATTTCAAGAACAGAATATGGCATGAGACCAGCAGATGGAAAACGCTTACTCTTATAGGGAAAACGACAAGAGCTCGCTTTATTAAAATATACAAATCTCCACATGTATTTGCGCAATAAATCATCAACTCCCTCCAAAATTGCGTTATGGCAATTTTTGCCTACAGGCGTGGGAATAAATTTACTACTTTTATTCAAAAGCTTTTTCGTACCATTATTAATGACGAACTCATTGGCTTTTTTAGTCTCTTCTTCTCATCTGGACAATGTTCCAGGACAACAAAAGAAAAATCGGATAACATACAAGATTCGGTAAAATGCTTGGATACAGATGTACAATAAAACGTTTTTATATTTCGCAAATGCTCGGCTATTCTTCTTGATACAGGTCTCGAAGTCTGGCCGACATATTGCACTTTACAACGCTTGCATAAAATCAAATAAATAACATTTTCCGATTTACAGGTAAGTCTATGTACAATTAAAAACTTGTTATTATTTACACTACTTACAACAGATTTTGTACCGATTCCAAAAAGGCAAGTGTCGCAATCACAAGGGAAGAAGCCAGTTTCCCAAGCTGTCGGCGATTGCAAAGTCAGTCCTAATACCTTTCTTACAGCATCTCTGATGGAGCTTCTGGAATAACCTTGAGCCATCCATCTTGGTTGTACAATATTTTTTACACTCTTGAAATCTTCATACGTAGCACAATGTGTTGCCCACCTGTAAATTTGACTAAACAAAATTGAACGAAATACATGAGGTGGGTGAAACGACGATTGAGATAAAATGCAATGAGTATCCGTGGGCTTGAAATCCACTCGGAACAAAACTTTATGGTTGGATTTATACAGTAGAAGGTCCAAAAAACGCATTTTGCGCAGATCAAATGACATTTCAACATTGATTGTAGGAAACAGATTATTTACAAAATCACAAAACACAAACAATTCACTTTGTGAAAAATCCCAGGTCAGAAAAACATCATCAATAAATCGTATCCAAAAAGATGGATGTTTATCACAAAGCAACAGTTTTTCTTCTCAGTCAGTTAAAAAAATATTTGCGTATGAAGGACCGAATGGGCAACCCATCGCAGTCCCCTGCACTTGCAAAAACTTTTCACCTCGAAACGCAAAATTATTATTGTTCAGGATAATTTTCAGCATGGTAAGAAGAGTTAAATCAGGCCTCTTACTGTCCGGAAATTTTAAAAAGGCTCTCCCCACAGCAGCAACTCCTTCCTCGGTCGGAATGTTAGTGTAAAGTGAGCTTATGTCTAAAGTCACAAGGAAAGTCTGTGTTTTTACTTCAATGTCATGAAGAAGAGAGATGACATGCATGGAGTCACGAACAAAACTCTTACTAACACGGGCCAAGGGAGCCAAAAAATACTCCAAAAGAGTAGCACAGGTTCTAGTCACGCTCCCACAATCATTAACAATAGGCCTGCCAGGAGGCATAGAAGAAAATATCCAATGACTTTTATGTGCTTTTGGAAGCAAATAAAATTTACGTACTCTATCATTATTAGATGGTTCTAAGGCCAAACATTCTCGATTAGACAAAAAACCTTTTGACCGGAGAACGGATAACAAATTCATAAGCCTACGACGTACATGAGGATCTATGTCAATATCAAGAGGAACATAGTGCGTTTCATTGGATAATTGACGATACGCCTCAGCTTCATAATGATTTGTCGGTAAAATCATCCAACTACTACCTTTATCGACGGGTGTAACAATTATAGACTTTTCCAAACGAAGGCGGTTAAATTCATCTCTTTCAAGAGGTGATAAATTGTCTCTATGAAAACACGTCGAACAATTAGCTAGAATATGATGAACCGCTTTACGAACATTTTCACAAATTTCAAGAACAGAATATGGCATGAGACCAGCAGATGGAAAACGCTTACTCTTATAGGGAAAACGACAAGAGCTCGCTTTATTAAAATATACAAATCTCCACATGTATTTGCGCAATAAATCATCAACTCCCTCCAAAATTGCGTTATGGCAATTTTTGCCTACAGGCGTGGGAATAAATTTACTACTTTTATTCAAAAGCTTTTTCGTACCATTATTAATGACGAACTCATTGGCTGTACATACAAAATTTTCCTCATAAACAAATGACTCAGGACATTGGCTGACTGCAGGTCTAGCCGGAGTTACAACAAAAAATGTTTTAAACTGTCGAACATAGAGTCCTTTGTAGGATCACTCCATCTGATTTCATCAGAAGTACGAAAATCAACAGGAGCTTGTATAACGCTACAATAGTTTGGCTTTTTATCATTAATCAAATGAAGCACCTCAGACAAATTATTCCTGACATCGTCTGTTACATCCTCAGGAACACCGGTAAGTAAAACAGCAATATCAGCATTTGGAAAAATTCGTCTGGCATTGTAAATAATCGATCTAAAAACAGTCAAGTTCGTTTGAGGCTTGTTCCTGCTGTCTAATAATGAAAAGCAAAGAACAAAACGCAAAACATTATCTTTAACTTCTGTTATAGATTGCATCAAAGTTTTAAAATGACTCAGACGGCCTCGATTACTAGCAATCACAGAACAATTATCAACTGAAAAATCTTTCAAATTGCAATCACCCATGACGATGGAAGACTTCGAAGAATCAATGAAATCATTACTCTGCGAGGACACCTCAAGTGGAGAATTCAGTGCGACAATTTTCCCATCATGTAGGGTTGACTGATAAAGACGTTTCACAGGTAAGTTGACCGATGAATTAGTATGACCGTTAGATACGGTTAAACCATTTGCATTGGACAGCGGACCATCCACAGACGTTGAGTACGAGGTCGTCGGTAGATAACTCACTGGATCATCATACTTCATAGGGATAAGTGAAGAACTCGATGACGAATGCGAAGATGGCACAATTACAGCTTCATTTGAAAACACTTTTAGAGTTGGAGGTGCTGGTGTAGAATCAGATGAATCCAGGTCAACTGAATCAACTGCGAAGGATATATATATATTATACAACAAGTTCGGTGCAAGAGGTACCAAAATCTTCTTGTCAGCGAACATATATCGATATGTGCGGAAGATCATAAGCCTCCCTTTTACGCTATGCCACTTGTCAAATTACTAAGTAATAGTAGTAGGTTTGTACAAGAGGAAAAAGAAAAGCGATGCATTAAAATCTTAAAACCGTCATTGAATAAGATGATTGACAAGTGAGCTATGTTATTATCTATTTTTATTACTGATTTCTATTCCTATATTCCGCGAGATTTGATGCATTGATTTTGAAATTTATGTTGTGTAGTATATACTATGAATAAATTCATTTGCCGTGACAATCCTGACTGACAGGCGAAACCGGTTTGGGTTACATCATTTGTTTTTCTTTGTAATTTCTGAAGGATTTTATTTTCACTTATTTTTGTCTATTTTGAAATCACTTCTCTTTGTTTATATATATATATATATATATATATTTACACACAAAGTTCCCAGACGTTTCATATTGTCATTGTGAAAAGAAAAACACTCTTTTTTTCGGACTAGTTTCAAGGCTAGTTTATTGCCTCATCTTCAGCGGTACAACAAAGAATCCAATAAAATCCACAATATTTTTAGCGCAATAGATATGTAGTTCAACGCTCTCTGTATTTTGTGACGTATTTTATTTAAGATTTCAGTCAATGAAAATGTTTCTGTTGAAGCAAACTTGTAGATATAAATTTTATTGTGGATTTTATTGAATTCTTTGTTGCACCGCTGAAGATGAGGCAATAAACTAGCCCGGAAGAAAGTGTTTTTCTTTTCACAATGACATATATATATATACATATACATGCCGAGACCCCGAAAGGAAAAAATCAAGAGGTGAGAACAAAATCTGACTTAAATCTTCACGGGAACTAGAAACGTTTCTGGCTTATTTGCCGTCCTCAGTGTAGTACTCGTATACCCTATGTAGTATACGGCAAATAAGCCAGAAACGTTTGTAGTTCCCGTAATGATTTAAGTCAGATTTTGTTCTCACCTCTTGAATTTTTTCCTTTCGGGGTCTCGGCATGTATAGATCAATTCTTTCACTGGCCATATGTGTCAACTACCGGCTTTCTATGTACATCCACCTACCAATGGTTTGTGCATAGAACGCAACACGAACTAGCTATTTGCATTCGTGTTTGCAAGTTCAAACTTTTGAACCCGAGCTCTGAGAACAAGATTTGAATTATTTCATTAATTATAGATGTCTGGAGGTCGGATGACGATTTATCGGCATCTGATTTCCTGATTCTCTACAATAGGGTATACTACACTGATGACGGCAAATAAGCCAGAAGCGTTTGTAGTTCCCGTAATGATTTAAGTCAGATTTTGTTCTCACCTCTTGAATATATATATATATATATATATATATATATTCCGATTGGGCTGATTTGGGCAGTTGGTAAATTGGCGCCATTCTAAATTTGATATCCTTTGAACAATTTCTTAGATGTCTACTCACATTGATCGTCTCGCAAAATCGGCTCGTAAAATCGATAGAGAATGCAAGGAGAGACATTTCACAACAAAATTCAAACCTGACCTCAACTGTAGTTGATGTCTGCATATTTCTATTTATGCAATTATTTCATCATTCATTTTATTAGTGAGTCTGAAGAAGTGGCAACTGAAGAATAAAGCCACTGAATCCGGTAACGCTAAAAGACGTCTTTTCAGTTTTCATTTTTTATTTTACTTATATTTTGACTACTTATATATATATATATATATATATATATATATATATATATATATATATATATATATATATATATACAGAAAGGAAAAACAATTTTTCTTTGACCGGACATGTTTCGATGTAGATCAGCCCTTTATTCTTGAATCAATTTTGATAAAAAGCAATGACAATCTTGCTAATGAAAGGAATGGCTCTTATACTCTCTGTCTAAATCTGTAAATTTGTACATGCTGCCTTTTAATTTTTGTAAATAGTATGTACATATTGCTCGATTTTAAGATTTTAGGTTTTACCAATTGATTTATTGTATGAAAGTGCGACTGTGAAGCTTTGTGAACTGTAATTATGTGTTGTGACTTGATATTTAAGAAAGATGAACTGTCTCTGTTTGTTACTCCACCGCTGATGATGATGTATTGAACATCGAAACATGTCCGGTCAAAGAAAAATTGTTTTTCCTTTCTGAATATGAAATGCCTGGGCACTCTATGCGTATATATATATATACAGCCATGGCCAAAAGTCACCGGACACTGACATTTTTATGGATATTAGTTGAAATATTCGGCGCATCGCTTCGATACTCTAGAATAATATGTTTGTATCACTGCGTCATCTACCAACAGTAGCAAAATTTAAATCAAATTTCATTAACCCAACCTTTTTGAGCAAATTTACGTTTTGGCCATAAGTCACCGGACAACCAAAATGTGAACATTCATTATTTTAACTGGTCCATATTTTCTGATGTAGGAACTCAATTGCTCCGTTGTTTGCTGTTTTCTATTCTTCAAGCACATCATTTTCAATAACCGAAAAAGAAAAAATTCAAATTTCAAATTTGAAAGGGAACGGCGGCTTGGCCAAAAGTCACCGGACATCACATTTTCATCTTTTTTGCGGAGTTTCCAGGTTTTTACAATGTTGATGTGCCTTCCAGCTGCACGTATGAGATGTTGGCTTTCTATGGTCTATTTTGCATCCCACCTTGAACTTTGCTTTGTCTGTCAAACCGCAGTACAGCACTCTACACCACTTCAGGGATTCGCTTTCTATGGACTAAGTTATTGCAATTTTCAGGTTTGCTTGAGAGACGCCTGACAAGCAATCATATTTCTATGTTACCTCTCGACTTCCGATTCAAAATTCAAATTCAAGGTTCATGTCACAAATCTGAATCATTTCATTCTCAAAAGTTGACTGAACTGTGCAAGTGAAGTGATCGTCTAACGAAAGTGATGCCGATGCGAAAGCAAGTCTCACCGAAGAAGAGATCTGAGATTGTGACTCTCTTGAAAGAAGGCTACGCCATTCGCAAAATCTCTGTCAAAGTGGGTGTCCCAAAATCAACAGTTTCCGACATAAGAAGTCGTTGGCTTGCTAATCCCTCAGATCATGGTTCTCCTACAAAGAAACGAACGGGTCGCCCTCGACGTTCATCTGAAAGACTGGACAGAGTGATTATTCGGCGCTGTGAACAAAATCGATTTTTGTCTTCGAAGCAAATCAAGGCGACCCTCGGAGACTTCGGAGCTTCAATGAGTGAGCGAACCATCAGAAGGCGACTACAACACGCAGGCTTCAGCTCTAGACGACCAGCAAAGAAACCTTTCGTGAATGCCTTTCAAAGGCGTAGAAGAGTTTTGTTTGCCCAAAAGTATGCTGAGAAAGGCCCGGAGTACTGGCAAAGAGTGATATTCTCGGATGAATCGTCCTTTGATCTACACGGTAATCGAGGGTCGCTCAGAGTCAGACGAAGAATCGGAGAACGCTACATACCAAAGTGCACAATGGCGACGACTAAGCATCCTGTCAGTGTGATGGTGTGGGGATGCTTCTCCAACAAAGGCGTTGGCAGGCTGAGAATATTTGAAAATGGTGAGAGGGTAAACCAGAAAGTTTATCTTGACGTTCTCCAGAATGAGCTGCTTCGTACTCGACAAGAGCATTATCCCGAAGGAGGAGCAATTTTTCAAGATGACAATGCCCCATGTCATCGGGCGAAAACTATTAAAGAATGGCTCGCAAGGAACGAGGTGGAGCACATCCAAGATTGGCCTGGTCAAAGTCCAGATGTCAATCCCATTGAAAATCTTTGGGCTGTTGTTGGACGTGTAATCTACGAGAGGGCCCCAAAATCCAGATCAGAAATCATTTCTGCCATCATTCAAGCTTGGCATCATGTCATCACCCCCGCATCTTGCACACAACTGGTTGACAGCATGCAACGACGACTGAGATCAGTGATTCAGGCGAAGGGATTTCCTACCAGGTACTGAAATTCGTGATGGATTGTTTATTTTCGAATCCTGATGTAGAAACCTAATAGAAATGTTTTTCCATAAAACGATATTTTGATTTGTGTAGATCAAAGTAAAAGGGTGTAGATGGGGATTTCTCAAAGACAAAACAAAACAGTCTAAACAAAACAGTCAAATAACAGTCTATTTAGATTTGATTAACTTTAAAATAAATTTATTTCCCAATCAATTTCATTTGAATAAGTTCGGGTCTAGTTAATTTAAAGTCATATTTGAATATTATCACTTTATGAAAATCTAACATAACAACGATGTTTTTCATAGATATTATTTAGCATGTGAAAAGATTCCATTAGATTAAACACAATAACCTATCACAGAAATGGTCTAAAGAACATGTTTTTCACTAAGCTGATAAAGAAAGTGTCCGGTGACTTTTGGCCAAGCCGCCGTTCCCTTTCAAATTTGAAATTTGAATTTTTTCTTTTTCGGTTATTGAAAATGATGTGCTTGAAGAATAGAAAACAGCAAACAACGGAGCAATTGAGTTCCTACATCAGAAAATATGGACCAGTTAAAATAATGAATGTTCACATTTTGGTTGTCCGGTGACTTATGGCCAAAACGTAAATTTGCTCAAAAAGGTTGGGTTAATGAAATTTGATTTAAATTTTGCTACTGTTGGTAGATGACGCAGTGATACAAACATATTATTCTAGAGTATCGAAGCGATGCGCCGAATATTTCAACTAATATCCATAAAAATGTCAGTGTCCGGTGACTTTTGGCCATGGCTGTATATATTAGATAATTGCATATGCAACATTGATTTTCTGCAATCAAAGACTTTCCATCGTGTATTCAAAAAGGTAGCACTGCTGAGAGCTGGAAACCGAACTGACTTTTTAAGCGGATCCTGTGTGTGGTTAAATAGATGTTGTTTGCGCCTGATTTGTGTCTCTATCTTTTACACTTTGTTTGAAATTGAGCTTATTGATTTCCATTTTCGTTACAGATGCATTGATTTCCATGTTAGTCATGCAGTCTTTCGATTCCCACTTAAAACATTTTTAGAAACAACTGAATTCAAACAAAGTAATTGTGCAGTACGCTTTTGCATTTTATATGTTGCATGTAATTATGTCATCATATAAAACTACTTCAAAACTCTCATCATATAACTGACCGTTTCACCCATCCACATATTGGAATTTTATGACTTGTGAGCGACCTGTTCAATAGCCCGGTAACATATTAAATTGCTTCAATGACATTAATCTCATAGGTATATGTGCATTCAATTTGCGGGAAATATTCATAAACACACACTTGTCATTTAAATAGAAAACATCGCCACACAATCTGCCGGAGTTTTCAATGGCTTTAACATGGACGGACGTTTGAAACATTGACCAAACTTCTAAAGAACATCTATTCCAAACTTGGCAGTCGATAGGCGACTCTTTTTGTCTACGATCGGAAGTTGTCGCAGGTCACGTAGGAGAAGGAAAATGTGGCAGTAACGAGATTCACAAGGGAATATTTCTCAGTGAAATAAAATATCCTATGAATATCTGATATAAGAGCACATGCGTCGGTAAAATTACGCATTCTGAAGCAATTGTTTGATTAAGATTACTTTTACTTATTTAATCAACTATTACGGAAATTATCATAACAAATTGATTGCTGATCAATTTTTAAAAAACTCCTGCAGTCACTTCTAATTATTGTGTGATCATGTTTCATTGCCATAGACATGAAACGTCTACATTGCCTCGAAATTCATTATTTGGATGAAGTGAATTATTATTGCGATCGTGATTGTAGTCATTTTACAGGTGCATCATTCTGGTGATGGATATTCCTCGTGAATGAATATGAAGTCAGGAATTCATAATGCATCAGTTGATTTCTTTTCGAGATTTGTTATCTGAATATGGAATAACTACATTCTAAGACCTACATTTTGTTTTATTAGAGTGGGGCCTCAAAAACGTATACTGAAAATTCATGTGAATAGAAAATGTGCTCACACAGTCTGATGATAAGTGGTAACAGCGCTTTGTCTTTATAGTCAAGACATCATTATCTGTCAATTTCTAAAAGCAAAGTGCCATCAGCTGAGATCGTTGAGTCTAGAAAAAATCATCGAGGAAAGAATTAGAAAAGAAAAATTGCTGAACGCGTTTTAGGCAGTGTTGGATTTGAAGGGAGGGAACGTGAGGAAGTTCCCATGCACTGCCTTGTCTAATCTCTGGTACTGAAGATATGCCGTCCTTCCCTGAGGGGGAAGAATATTTCCGGTAGATAGGCTTTACATTGCCATAGCCAGATTGATTGATCATCATTTGATTATTTTTGTGAATATGAGCAACGTTGACAGGTGTAGGCCTAATTTCCTCACGATTCTTCATAAACTAAATTGTATAATCATTAATAATTAACATTCTTTGTTCAGAAAGACAATAACTGAATTCGAGAAGCAGAAAATGCTTTAAGGAATTTAAGGTTACGAAACATCACAAAAAGAATGGAGTCCAGAATGCCAATTTGTTTCTGTCAGGGTCTTGTCGACAACCCACACATGGCATTTGTTTCATACTAATGTTATAAAATTCTTTACAGTTCAGAAAATCAGGTTTGGGAACATCGTCTACCCTTCACTCTGTGAATATTGATAGAAGTCCGATATTTGTGAATTTATTATAGGTCTAGTTGCAACAAAATGAGCCTCTGCGGAATATGTATTAGGATCTTCACATGCGTAGAACTACCATAAATTTCTGATTCACAAGGGCTTCTACGGACCTTAATAGAAGCATTGTTTGACTAAATACGGGTGGTAGCAACAAATGCATGCATTGGCCTTTCAAGCATCAAATAGACCTACCTCCTTATTCCACTTGTGGTTAGTTATTTTCAAAATTATTCGCGGGCGTCCTAGGTGCGAGAGTGAGAGTAATGCCACAATAGAGAGAGTGAGAGTAATGCCACGAGAGTGAGAGTGCCATAATAATCGATGTCCTCTTTCTTTTGATCACCATTTTTCTAACTTTGGTCACGACGTTCGTTGATCCAAAAACTGCCGGTCGAAAAAATCCCCCTACTGCAATCGAGCTCAAATCCAACACTGGTTTTAGATACTGCACGTAGAACAAACTGTGTGGAATGCGTGTCACTCGTAGAACACGAGTGCTCGAGTAAATTAACACGGAACATTTTCCTGATGTAAGCGACAAATGTGAATGTATGCAATATGTCATCAAAGAGTCGAAGGGTATAAAAGAGTGTGAAAGGTTCAAATTGGCCATAGAGTAGGGATATATAGGTAGAGTGTCTACTCAAAAAAAGTATCTGTGTACAATGAAAATTTTTATATGAAAAGATTCAGTTTTTTGCGGAGATTACGTTCCCGTGGTCCAAAAAATTATTTGAGCACTTTTAAAAATGTCAAAATTTTGCCATTTTATATACTACCGAGATGACTCTCCTATATAAGTAGTATGAAACAAGTTGGATATCAAAAGGAATGAATATTTGCTAATAAGCATCCTAAATTAGCGGATATCAAGCTGATTATCAAAGTAATTTCATGAATTGTATTACAATGAAATTCTTCATGAAAAAGTCGAGATCTTATTGTGCTTTCTTGGCTGGAATTTCAAGTTTTTAATTCAATTTTTATCGGCATGATTTTATGATTCATTAGATTTATGTTTCATTTCTTGAATCTGAATAGTGTTATGGACCCATTAACATCTTTCAAAGTTGATTGAAATCATTGTCTTTGATAATGTGATTTTGCTCTGCCAGTGGCAGGTTGCCTGTGATATCACGCTTTAGAAAATACTCTTGAGGGTAAGCATGAAAGTAATAGGAACCTATAGAATTTCTCATTCAACAAAAATTAAATCTCCAAGGCTGTAATGAGAGAAATACCATCATTCCTTCTGCATTGCAATTATGATCACTCAATTCCGTTGTAATTTTTGCAAAACTGCAAAATTATGCATATCTCACATTTGGTGGACAATACCACCAGTATCTCCCTTGAGTTCATTTAATAAAATCGAAAGTGTTTACACATTGGGGATTTAATAAATGCGGAGTTACTACTCTACCTAATATATCTACTTTATGAAATTGGCAATCGAAAGGAAGGTTATGGTATACTCCACTCTTGCAATCAAGGAAATCTTGCACAAATTCAAATAACTTGAAGTTTGAAATAATTTGGCAGCTGATTTCTTCATGAGAAACGATAGAGAATAAGTTATAGGCAAAAGCTATGTCCTAAACCATCCAGCCCTTGAGTTGTGAATTGAGGACAATTTCTAATACAATGATATTATGTTGTAGGAAGATGAAAGAAAGTAAACCAGATGCTTTATTAACATAATACTTTTCATATGTCGACACATCAATCAAAGATAGAAATATCACTGCAACCATCATGAACATCTGATGTGTAATTGCCGGTATGCTGCACGAAATTAATCGTGCACAACTTGTGGTTGCAAAGTGTCGCAAGAAATATTGTAAAATCACTAAAAAATCAGGGAATTCTTTGTCATGAGTAGAATGAATTTCATTTGAAATGCACTGTTCAATATACAAAGATGATTTGATACATAGATCTCAATCATTTATTATTGGCTATTAGCAGCGAGCACCATGCCATTCAAGATCAAGTGATAGCAAGGGATCGCATTGTGTCACTAGCCTGAACATCAAATTGAAGGAAGTACATGATTTTGACAAATGCGCTTGTCTGTATTTAAACCATTGATGAAGAAGCCATCGGTTTTGAAATTGCAATTTGGTAATGAAACAACATGACAGCATGTTCTTCAAAACGTTTAGGGTCAATTTGTTTACTTAGATAAACTCAATAGTCTCGAGGAACAAAGCAGTTATTTTATATACCGATAGCATTTCAGGTCGATTTGCGGTGCACAGAAGCTTGAGCCCTTCTGTCAAGCCGAAGAGTAGACAGAGCGGCAGGAAAACCAAGAGAGCTGTCATTCCCCTCCTCACAAGTAAATTCAATGGCCTCATGTATGTCATTGAGTAATCGGACCAACTCGCATCATTTTGGTACGCATGCCATCAGTCAATCATCGAATCATGAAGATATTTAAATGTACGCCGGCGTGTGAGGCATGCTGTCTCTCTTGCATGACGAAAATAAGATTTTATGTCACTATCATCTACTAATGCAACTTTGTTTGAGAATAGGACCTGTTCAAATATAATCAAATTAAAATGCTCTTCAATACACACTGTGCTTAATTATGCCTAGTGATAATATGAATATACTACTACTGGAAATTAGCACCTTGTAATGACCACCTTGAATCACCTTGAATCACCTTGTAATGACCATTCATGCCTTCATAATGATATTTGCAATAGCCTTTATATATTGCATACCGGTGAAACACACTACAATTATAACGAGAATAAAACGGCAGTTGCCGTTATATGCGCAATTGAAACTGAATTTGACGTTATAAATATAATAGTAGCTCTCAAGAACAATATAACGGTTACAGCCGTCATTATACAACGATGATGATTGATTGCTTGACGGCTATATTTGCACCTTGTCATAGCAGTGGCAAAAATAATCAACATCAAAAGGAACTGAAATGCTTGAGCATTACATGCAGATATTTGAACTATGTGGTAATCAAGCAGCTTTATCATGACATTGACCTTTGAAATGATTGAAAATGCGTTGATCAGGTTCATGTCGGTCTATTTCCGTGTCATTAAAGCAACTCTGAAAGTCATTGGCTCAATACATATTTTGAATATGTAAATGTACATGTTTGACACACGCCTACAAGTGTATGAAACACGTTAATGGATCGCAAATTGATAATAATAATAGAAATAATACCGCTTTTTTTCAAAGCGCCAATAATGAGAATCGTGAGGCTATTCTGAATTACGAAATCCATGGTATTACAAAGTCAAAGTGAAAGCATAACAAAACCTTGTTGGTGCTGGTGATGCAGACATTTAATCTGAGGAACAGTGACTAATATTGCTTCCTTTTAACTTTGATTTGCATCTAGGCTTATATCATGTAGATAGTTCACAGAACTCAAATTGGTTGAAAAATTATTTTGTAATATTATTCAGCTGACAAGGTAAAATTTTACCTGATGAGAAAATGAAGCTGTGTATCACTAAACTGATGAAAACATCTTCACATAAAGGTGCTCAATCGCAGGTAGCATGATAATTACTGTCTTGACTAAAATCATTGCAGTAAAATTAGGCCATTATTATTAGCTCATGCCACACAGGGGATCTGTGAAAGACTTTTCATTGCAGTTCAACTTGCTGCAACTGAATGACAGAAATATTTTGGTGACCCTCTTCTTGTCGAAATCATTATATGAATGAAACATATTTTGATATAAAAAAACAGATTATTGGATAAATCTTTTATTTTGACTTTGAAATGTCACCATAGGTTGCCAGATGATCTGGTAAGTAAATGTATGTAATAGTCAACCTTGCTTTGGAAGACAAAAATCGCAAACTAGACGAGGAATGAAGTAATGTGCAGAAAAAGCTTGTACATGCTGCAGTGCTGTTTTGCCCTGCTATTTTTTCAAATGCTTGTTAGAAAAAATCTGTGAATCTGATTATCTTGGTCAGAATGTCGTTGAAGTTAGCACCAACTTCAACACCAACTTTTTGAATAGAGTTTGTACAGAATAGAAAACCACATGTACAGGTATTATTAATGACGCAGAGTTTGTACAGACAAAAATTTTTCCAAAATTCGAACTCCTTCACCTTCAAAATTCAAATTTAAATTCGAAAAATTGGTGCAAGTATTGGTGCTACCTAGTTAGCGAGTTTGTACAGCATTCCGATGGAAACATTTAGATATAAGCACAAAAAACTGAGTTTGTACAGCAACTTCCAGCACCTTCCCTACACGAACAACCGGTAAAAACCGCCAAAAACCGACTTTTTCAAGAAAATGATAAGATTTTCCAGAAAAGTACTTGGTGCTACATGGAAAATGAGTTTGTACAGTGCTCTAACCGGTAGAAGAGTGTTCTACTAATCCAGTCTGAGTTTGAACACATACTTCTCCGACACTCCAACACTCCTACGACCGGTAAATACCGGTTATTATACAGTAACTACAAGAATGCTACAAGAATACTGCCCATTTATGAACAAATCAATTGGTGCTACATGGAAAATGAGTTTGTACAGTGCTCTAACCGGTAGAAGAGTGTTCTACTAATCCAGTCTGAGTTTGAACACATACTTCTCCGACACTCCAACACTCCTACGACCGGTAAATACCGGTTATTATACAGTAACTACAAGAATGCTACAAGAATACTGCCCATTTATGAACAAATCAATTGGTGCTACATGGAAAATGAGTTTGTACAGTGCTCTAACCGGTGGAAGAGTGTTCTACTAATCGAGTCTGAGTTTGAACACACACTTCTCCGACACTCCAACACTCCTACGACCGGTAAATGCCGGTTATTATACAGTAATTACAGCAATCTACTGTATAATAACCGGTATTTACCGGTCGTAGGAGTGCTGGAGTGTCGGAGAAGTGTGTGTTCAAACTCAGACTCGATTAGTAGAACACTCTTCTACCTGTTAGAGCACTGTACAAACTCATTTTCCATGTAGCACCAATTGATTTGTTCATAAATGGGCAGTATTCTTGTAGCATTCTTGTAGTTACTGTATAATAACCGGTATTTACCGGTCGTAGGAGTGTTGGAGTGTCGGAGAAGTATGTGTTCAAACTCAGAATGGATTAGTAGAACACTCTTCTACCGGTTAGAGCACTGTACAAACTCATTTTCCATGTAGCACCAAGTACTTTTCTGGAAAATCTTATCATTTTCTTGAAAAAGTCGGTTTTTGGCGGTTTTTACCGGTTGTTCGTGTAGGGAAGGTGCTGGAAGTTGCTGTACAAACTCAGTTTTTTGTGCTTATATCTAAATGTTTCCATCGGAATGCTGTACAAACTCGCTAACTAGGTAGCACCAATACTTGCACCAATTTTTCGAATTTAAATTTGAATTTTGAAGGTGAAGGAGTTCGAATTTTGGAAAAATTTTTGTCTGTACAAACTCTGCGTCATTAATAATACCTGTACATGTGGTTTTCTATTCTGTACAAACTCTATTCAAAAAGTTGGTGTTGAAGTTGGTGCTAACTTCAACGACATTTGGTCAGAGCACATTTCAAGGTTTGTAGAAACATTACATGTTAAAGTGACTAAATCGAAACGTTATCTGGAGAGAAGTTTTGTATTTCTATCGCTGTTGATTTTCAAGATTGACGCATTTGTTATTTGTTGAGAAATTCGTATAGATTTGCATGTTCTTCAAGAACTAAGGCTATTATGAATATACTTTAGAACATGATGCTGCCAAAATATTGTTCCTACTATTTGTTAAGGATAGATAGAGATAGATTTACACAGACGTTCATTTTTTCGAATGTCTACGAGTACATGTACGCTCGTAAGTCTTAGGGAACATGCTCTTCATGCTTGAATACTTAACTTTTCGCATTGATCCCATTTTTGACCCGTAGCTTTGAATCCATTTTCTATTTCATTGTGATGATCGGAGTTCCAAATACACTTTCCAAATAAAGCATTGTATATTTCTTGTCTAAATACCAAATAGAATATTCTTCTATTAAATTAAGTGATCGTGTCTCAGTGGGGAAAGAAACTACATTCGTTTTTATTTAATTGAGAATGATCGCATATAGCTGGTTAAAGTATTTTTAGCAAAGAAGTAATAAGAATATGACGGAGAAGATAACGGTATTTTCTCGCTACTCAAAAGCATGATTGCAACGCCAAATAACGGCAGATTAATGAATTTTTAGTGTGTATGTATAGGATGCATGAAATAAACGTCTTACTGAATGCAAGCAATAGCCTACAATAAAAAAAGGGGAAATAATTCTTTCTGTCTAGCTTAATTTTTGTACACATAGGCCCTCTAATACATCACATTCGTCACTAAGTATGAAAACTTAAGGCTTACTAGCTAACTTCAATAAAGCTGAAGAACATAACTCATGGAAATGTTCTTTATTCAACTTGCAAGTATTTATCAACTTTCCAGCTATAATCAGGCAAACACGAAAGACAGGTTTAAAATCTCATTCGTTTCGTTATTAAACTCTCGGCAAATAAAACAGTTATAGGACGCTAATCACTTTAAAAGTCATAGAATCTTGCAAATCTGTTGGAACTTCTTTCAACATTCTTCAGCAGTTGGCTTAATGTAATACCAAAGGCTGCGGAAGGTTGATGAACAGTGGACAACAGCTTTCGAAAACAACTGCTATCGGAAGATTTTGAGATTGAAATGGACTCAACCTCGAACAAATGTAAAATCCGTAATCAGCTTCAATGCAAGCGTAGTGGCTCCTCATGATGGAGTGGAGAAAAGAATGATGGAAGCGATAGATCCAGGTAGAGCTGAAAACCCGGGTGACTCGAACCTACGACCAAGGTTAACTAGACCTGTGCTCTAACCAACTGAGCTACGAGGCACTTACGCGACTCTGTCAATTGGCAGGATCAAACCCTCACCACCACACATCAGTTGTCAAGGCAATAATAATCAATGAATAAATAACACGTCACAATTGTGACCGCCGACATTAAGGCAAGTAGCGGGGATCGATTGTCCACCAAAGCATCTTAAGCCATGTCGTGATTTTGATTTTTTATTGATTTTGAAAGAAATTTCGATTTTTTTAATTGAATTTCTGGGAAATTCAAAGGCTACGGAGCCACACGGTCACATCACTTAGAACACGAAATTCATGATTCTCAGTGCACCACCATTGGAGAACATTTAGTTGACCAATAGTGAAAACCCTGAATTAAAATTCATTAATATTCGTTGAAAAATGAGTGAGAAACCCGGGCGACCCGCGCCAAAAAAAGTGACGCGTTGAACCACGGACCCGTTTTAAGCTCTGGACTGGTTGACCCAAGCAGACCACATAAAGATCTACGTAAAGATATAGAGAATATAAAGAATCTACATAAAGAGTCTTTCGAATTCAGAGCTCCAATAGACACGGAGCGTGCCACAACCCTTACAACAGGAAATTTCTGTTTCTTGCTACACCAGTATTGAGGAATATTCAGTTGATCAGTATTGAAAGCCTTAAATTAAAATTGATCAAAAAAATCATTAAAAAGCGGGTCAATACGGGTCACAGGAGTGACCCGTGCGATCCGTGCGAAAAACAGTGACACGGTGACCCAGGATCCGTTGACCTGTTGACCCGCGTACCCGCTTTCAGCTCTGGTTCAGGGAGCAAGGTGATGCGCAGTGCGTCATAGGAGAGGTTGAGCTCTGACCAGACACAGAGCTCTCGAACAAACCATTATTCGAATTTGTAACGGACTTTTCAATTTGTGACTAAACGGTGAATTCTGCGACTCAATGGACAGCGACGAGGCAAAGAAACGACGAAGGGTGGCTAAGTCGAATCTCACGAGGTATGGAAAGGCCTTGACATTCCTGATCGAAGAGTCAGTGTCGAACGAAGAGATTCAGGAAGCGTTGGACAAGTATAAATCGGCCTTTAATCAGCTGGAGAATCGACACGAGGAATACACATACTTATTAGATGATGTCGACTATGAAGCTGAAGAGGACTATTTGATCGAAATTCAAAGGCAATTCTTGGAGCTTACGGTACGAGCAAAGGATCATCTGCAAGAGAATCGACCTACGAAGAGAAGCATGTCATTCGCGAGGACAAATCGTTTAAAGGAACAACGACGACTGAGGACTCTGTCAAGGGCGCCACAGCCAAACTGGATACTGACATAAAGGTGAGTGATTCGATGACGCATGTCCCTATTATGTGTAGCAAAGTGAAGGTTTCGAAACCTCATGCCCCAACCTTTTCGGGTGATGTCAGAGAGTACTGGGTGAATTCAGCTAGAACTCCCGATTTGATGTCTTCTGCTGCTCAAATATAAAATAATGTTATTATGACTGCAAATTTTTTTCACTGATTAATATCAGTTCAAATTGCTTAGGTACAAATATTCTTTTTTCTCAGTTATCACTTCTTTGAGCAGTAATACATGATCAAAATCCAAGAACATGCCAAAAACAGGTGTCTTCAATGCGACAAGGGTATCTTTCGACAATTCTACGGGTTGATAGTTGAAATTTGCTGCTTGATAATTTACTAATATATTACTCAGTAGAAATATATATTTCTGAAAATATAAATTCCGTTCATTGCAGTTGTATACTTAGTGCATGCCACCACAAAAATACATGTCCTCGAAAATATATGTCCCTTAACCGACGCCTTTTTTGTCCCTTAACCGACGCTATTAAACAATGAAAGAAAAATGATATTTTGAAGTATTTTGGAATGATACAGTAGTCTATATAAGTTATGAAAACATAATAAAATATGAATGCCGAAACTATAAAGGAAATTTCCCTATTTTGAAGATTTTGTCATTTGTTGTTCTGATTTTGACCACAAAATGTCCCTTAACCGACGCCGATGTTAAATCATTTTTAGAGTTAACTGCTAAGTTTGTAATTGATATACACTTACTATGTGATTGAGATAAAATATGTGTTCGAAATGAGACAAAAAGAATAGCAATTAAACACCTCTTGCAGTCAACAATATCGCAAAACATTCACAAAACGTCCATTAACCGACGCCGTCGGTTAAGGGATAAATGGCGTCGGTTAAGGGACATGTTATACGATAGAAATCTCTAGATTCGTTAATTGAATCATTTGAAGTTTTCTGTCAGAATGTTTTGAAAATACAGAGCAAGTCAAGTCGGTCATGGACTCGTAGACATGGGGTATACTATCTAGGAATTCATGAGTCTCCATAAACGTAAGACGTGATGACGTAACATTCAGATTTCCGACAAGTTGGTTCGTCGAATTGTAGCTCAACTTATCAGAATCAATCAGTGTTGCATAGAGAGTCAATCAGTGCTTCTTTTTTTCCGCCTCCGACGACCACTATCTGCAACAGTCACAAAATATCTTTGACATGGTGATGATATTGATGTGCGCGCGCACATTTTCTCAGCTCGTTAAGACATAATCATGAGTTACTGTCGAGTTTGGGGAAAACATCAATATAAAGATATCTTAAGATTCAAGCGTCACAAATTGACGGTCTGCTCTCGATTGCATAGTGAAGCTCACAAGCAGGGGTAAGTAAATGACTATCATCACTTTTCATTTTGCTTTGATATTCCTTTGATGATGCAAACTCAGTATTAATCCTAAGAGTTTAAGGCTCATCTTTATAGTGAAACAAAGATTCATAACCAATTAACCTTATGGAATATGGCGATCCTCCTTTCGGTGTTGCAAATTTCATAAGGTAGATGAATAAAATCGATCCTTCTTTTTCTTACCAAAGTTGAAGCTATTCATAGACAAAGAAACATATAGTCTTGCATCATCAAAAGGTACTTTTGAGACCATTGTCTGTTGTCTCTTTCTTTTCGATGTAATTCCTTAACCCGGTTCTTGGGGGTAGGAACTTCTCCACACCTTCTTTAAGTTAGCTGACTTGTTTTAATAAGGAATGATTATCAGCTAGATGAATTGATGTTTAAATTTCTTTGCTATTAAGGCTTTAAATAGGTTGATAGTTTACCTATCAGAATTTTAAGACTAAATTTAAGTAAGATTTAAGTCATTTTTCATTGAAATTGCTTAAGTTGATAAATAATCCATTGTGTAGCTTAAAGCATCGTCAAATCGTCGTAAAGTAGGCTTACGTCTCTATTCTTATACGTTGGAAATGAGTAAAATTTCAGTGCGCGATTTTCTAAGTAGCCTATAAAGATACTGCCTGAATTAACGATACATAGGCCTAACCTCCTTTTATCACTTAGTAGGTCATTATCAGCTTCAAATTATCTATGCATAATCCAAGAATTTGAATTTAACCCTAACAGAGGTTAATCATAGAAAATCTACAGCCATAGAAGGAGGTTATGCCACACATTGGAATCATTGACATCTTTGACGTCTCGCGCCAAGGACATTCTGTGCCAATAATTCCAATATTCGTACTACATGTATATCTATCACATAAAACGCATGACATAAGACATAGCCTAAAACTCAGCTGCAAGTATCTTTGTTATTAACTGATAATTGGATATATTTTGGAAGTTAAGTAAAATTTATGTAAATATTAGAACACAACGTTGATGTATCTCAAGTATTCATTGCGAAGACTACTTTTTATCTCTTTGATGTCTTATTATTGATAGGCTTGTCTACATAATGTCGTAATGTCGCAAGTTTCTAGTTCGTGTCATAATGAATCATCATGTCTACTAATGATACGTAAATTAAAATGTCTAATTAATAAGTACCTACATACTGTAAGCGATGAGTATATTTACAACCTTTCTATGAAAGGAGTAGTAACTGAACATTTACTAGACTTCCTTTTCTTACAGATGCCGCAAAATCGCTAGGCATCGTAGATATCGGGAAAGAAAAAGAAATGATCCGGAATACAGAGCCCGCAGATCAGAGGCACTGAAGCGTAGTCATAAGAGAAAACTTGAGACCGAAACTCCTCGGGAAAATAGAATAAGGAAAAGAAAAGACAGAATAAGAAAACAGCGATATAGAAAAAAGAAAAACGAGGTTCTCCTTCCTCTTCATGTAAATCAGGAACAGGAAGAAATTCCCTTCCTAAATTTAAGCTGTTCTTCAGCCAAGTCAGATGCGGCAAAAGACAGAGAAAAGCGAAAAATGAAGCAATCGCTAGTAAATCTAAAGCGAGAGAATATACAGCTACAACGAAGGGTTTGGAAGTTTTCGAAAAAACTAATTCGCAGTCGTAGAAAGATTGAGGCCTAAGACATATCGAGAGCAACACATAACTCGCCTAGAAAACTAGCGGTAGACGACATGCAGTCATGTAAACGTACTCGAAGAACACTCGTCGCTCACTACAGATTGACAAGATATTTGAGATGCAACCCTCAAACAAGAAAAGTTCTCCTTTCGGCTGCTAGGAACATTGTTCGAAAATATCAAGGAATGAAAGGCACATTCAAAAAGTCCTCTATTGACTACAAGTCTATGAAGAACGTTGATTCAAAGCCTCGTCCGAAGAAAATGCCACCAAACGTCATAACCGAATTTTATTGCCGCGATGACAACAGTCGTTTAACGGCTGGTAAAAAGGAAACCAATACGCGGAATAGACAGAAAGTCCAAAAGAGATATCTGAATTTTTCTATTGACTTCTTATACGAAAAGTTTACAAGCGAGCACGGAGATGTTGTTGGCAGGACCACATTCTACCTCAACAGACCTTTCTTTGTTGTTAAACCGAAGATCAACGACAGAGAACAATGTCTATGTCTACAATGTGCCAATGTTCAGGTTAGTTCTATAAAGTTTTAAGCCGTAAAATGTATAAAATCAAAATACTTTATTGTGCAAGAAGGTGTGACAATACATTTATTAGAAATATTATCATATCATAAGACTTATTATTATCATATCATAAGTTGAAATAGCCATTTCGTAAAATCCATTGTACATTGTATTCATTTAACTTATGTAACCAAAATCTAGGTTCTTAATCTTATACGGAAGACTACTCTATCATAGAATTTCACAGAAATTTAGTGCATAATGCATACCAGCTTACCAGATATCAATTACGAAATTTAAATAAAATTTAATTTAAATTTGCCAGTGGCTTATTTAAATTTCATAAGAAATTTATTTGACCTGAACAGTACAACTTAAGTTATTCAGTATAAATTGATGCATCATGTAAAAGCATGTAATTGATTCATGGTTAAGGAAAACGTATATACGTTTAAATATAATTCTGAGTTTTTTCATGCAGTACGATTATAAACTGAAATGGAAAAGTAGTATATCACGAGCTGCTGATACAAATAAAGTTCTTCGCGAATATGCCGGCATTCATTTTACACGATATGCATGTACGCGTATAGATTAACTTACTTATCTTCACGTCTTTATTGGAATCTAAATATCGCTACGGATTCTTCCGAGATATTTTATAAAGTGATTGAGGTCATTGCTCTGATGAAAGTTCTGAACGTATAATAGCGCTTTAAATTTTCATCTACTATAAATAGGCAAATTCGATAGCTGGTAACTTGCTTAAATTCCCTTTTTTCAGCTGATGGTGGATGCTCTGTACGGTCACAATATCCTCAATAATCGAGATCTTCCGACCCTCATCAACAGAATCGTGTGCTCAACCGATTCCATAAAGTGCGTGGAACGTAAATGTGAAACATGTGCTACGCTGAATGCTTCTCAAATGAGTAATGTTACCGCAACCTTTATCACGTACTATCGGTGGGAACGCAATCAAGATGAGGCAACACATTTCATCAGTACGAAATGTATGCAGGTAAGGTTGACTTATGAAAGATGATAAGAATTTTATCAACGTTTTGATTTGTTAGTTGATAAACAGCTAATTCAGAGTTTTTAGGCCTATTCTAGGAACTTATTTACAAATTATCAATTAAATAACGTAAAACAAAAAAATAACATAAAAAAGCGTAAATAACTTCACATTGATAGGACGGGCGTAGAAAATTTTAAGTCAACAACAAATTGGATCTCAGAATCAGCTCGTAATAAATAATATCGCAACATCGATACTTAATTCGTAGCGAGGAATTTACCTTGTGCGTATAAGTGATTATTTGAATTATCTACATATATTTTCTGTTATATTTCAGAAAATCGAAAGTGCTGTTGGACTCGTACGACAATTTGAGGAAAATTTAGCTAAATATGCGATTCATCTCTTCAGAGTCGTTAATCAGTTCCGGAAAATTCGATTTGTGAAGTCTAATTTATCCGAAGATGAGATGATAATTCATATTGATTTTTCCGAGAATTACACAACGAAAAATAGTATGTAAGTACAAGCGCCCACTTCGGAAATCACCATCAGATAACTATCCATCAAGGTGTTTGCTACACTAAAAACAAGCCTCCACAATGCTTCGTGACCTTATCCGATGATAATCGCAAAACTGCAGAGGCGATTGCAGCTCACGTCAATGCATTCCTCCTCGACAATCATTCGATGATGAAAAAGGTACGGAAATCAAATATCTAGGCTATATGATACTAAATACACTATGAAAATTTAGTATCCGAGAAAAAGTACTTAAATTCGTATCACCTTATAAATTGATTTAATATGTTTTAGATTTTAATTTTTTTTAATTTTAATAATTTTGTTATAGATATGATTTCCTATTCGCAAAGAATTTGGTTGAAGATATTTGTTGCTTTGCCTATCAACAACATGTTTCCATTCAATCATGCTTCGTTTTCTTATGCAACAAATTATAGATAACTTATAAAGTGAGTATTAAACATACGTGCACTAATTAGTTGAGCTCATTTTTGTTTCAGATAACGATTGTGTCGGACTCCCCTCTGAGTCAATATAGAAATCGCTCGATGTTATATTTGATGATGAAAGTGTGTATCGCTCATGGTATGGAGGACTATGAATGGATATACACGGAAACGGGTCCCGGGAAAGGCGCATCGGATGGGGTTGGTGCTATAGTAAAGCGGATGGCCGATAACCATGTGTCCCATGAAAGACATTCTATCCAGTCTGCAAGAGACGTCATTCCTCTTCTATCTGAAACTAAGATAGATGCAAAAGTGGTAGGTTTTTCTATTATTTCATTTTGTTGTGAATAAGTTAATTTTGATCAACTGATTTTCGAGTAATCTAAAGGAATAAAAAACAAAATAAGCTTACATTGTTTTATTCCATATTTTCCTTTAATTTATAACTTTGAATGTTTCTTTTCAGGTGAGCAGTAGAGAAATCGATGTAATAAAGAATATGCTCAATAATATCCGACTACGGCCTATGACTGGTATCGCCAAATGCCATCACGTGGTTTTTCAGAAGGAAAAAATCATTTTCCGGGATTTGGCTTGCAACTGCAATAGACCTATTGGATGCAAATGCTTTCATTCAAAACATTGGCAATATCTGTAGTGACACTGACTAGAGGCAGACTTTTGTGATTGGTTGCATATTTCTGAAGAAATACTTTCATGAAAACTTTGAGTATTTCAATTGCCTTTTAATTCCCCCAGCTGGCACAGTCTGTAGTCCCTTAAATAGCGCTTGATGTCGCTTAATCGAATCATGTTGTCCCTTAACCGACGCCTAATGTCCATTAACCGACGCCTGATGTCCATTAACCGACGCCTGATGTCCCTTAACCGACGCCTGATGTCCCTTAACCGACGCCTGATGTCCCTTAACCGACGCCTTATTTCTTGAAAATCACGTCTATAATCAAAACTCGTAAAGTGGTGTGGTTTTCATTGCTTTTTCTGCAATCTACAGCAAATTTCGATTCAGATATGCGTTTTATTTGTAAAAATTGAGTTACAAAATCTGAAAGACAATTTTGACCCAAAAATTAGGAGTTGTGGCTGAATTCACCCGTACTGTGAATTCAAATCAGATTTTAAACATCTCATAGATAATTCGTACAGTAAGCGTGATGCAGTTACTATTCTAAGATCGTCTCTAGTAGGAAAGCCGTTAGAACTTGTCCGTGGCCTAGGACAGGATTACGATGCCGTTTGGGAAACCCTCGACGCAGCTTACGGGGATCCTAGGTTCACTGCTGATGCGATTACGGCTGATATGAATAAATTCAAATCTCTCCAAGAAGGAGAGGATGCCAGGTTCTGTGACTTGGTTCAATTAATAAAGCGATGCTACAATCTACTTGTTGAGATAGGTCGGCCTCAAGATATGGACAATAACTATATGATTGCACTCATAGAGCAAAAAATGTCCAATGAAGATAGGAAACTTTGGTCTCGGCACCTGGAAAGAGACGGACTATCTGCAACACTTTTGAATCTGCAAGAATGGATGACTATCGAAATGAGAACACGCTTGCGAGCAGTTTCGTCGATTAGAAGCAATGTACGTATAACTAAAAATCAGGTAAACCAAGTGACTGTTAACAATACAAATGAACCAGTGTATCAGAATGGAAAATGTTGGTTGTGCAGCACGGATTCACATTACGTAGATCAGTGTTCGGAATTTCTGAAATTGACAGTGAAGAGAAGATACGAACTCCTAAAGGAAAATCATTGCTGTTTTAGTTGTCTCAAGAAAGCCGGTAGGAATCACAGAGCTGAAACATGCAACCGCAAAAGACAATGCAAAGAAACTATAAATGGTAATCCCTGTAGAAATTTCACCAGAAACTACTACATACGGATACGACTTCTAATTCTGTGGGTATGGCCTCGACTATGAGTAGAGAGAATGCACTTCCTATCGCAACTCTTGAGATGTTTGGCAACAGTTTGCAGAAACGGGAAGGCAATGTCATGTTGGACTCCGGTGCGCAAGTGTCTCTCATCAGACATGATGTAGCTAAGGAGCTGAATCTCGCTGGAACGAGTACTAGTATTTCAATAATCAAGGTTGGAGGAATTGAGGAGGAACTTATTTCGAAAATATATGCAGTCAAAGTGAGATCGCCAAAGGACGGGAAGTTCTATAAGCTCAAAGCGATTGGAATGGATAGCATCAACGATATTCACATGCATGAATTAAATACTGAGCAGTTGAAAAACACTCTTGGCATTAATGGTACGGCCCCCAAGCGTCAGGCAGGAATTATCGATTTACTTATGGGCGTCGGCCATGCAATATTTCACTCGGGCGAAACTGTCGGGAAAGGTAACCTTGTAGGGAGGAATACACCCTTCGGTTGGATGTTCTTTGGCGGTACCGACATAAACGACATGTCACATTCAATTCTACATGTATCATTAGCAAAACCTATTGATCTGGCAGAATTCTGGATAACTGAAAGTTTAGGCGTAACCGGTAATCAGTGTAAATGCGATACGGAGATTGATGTGGAAGGACGCGACTTTATCGAGAATTCTGTGATGAAATTGGATAATGATAAACAGTGGATTATGAGTTATCCGTGGATAAAGGACCCTGCACTGTTACCGGACAATATGATTCAAGCAGAAAGGATGCTTGTAGCCCGAGAGAGACAACTATTGAAGAAACCGCAACTCGCTCGATCCTACGATAGTCAAATTCAAGAAATGATACGTCTTAATTTCGCCAGAAAGCTGAACGATCAAGAAATTGAAAATTATGACGAACCGAAATTCTACTTGCCGCATCACGGAATATTCAAGGAAAGTAAAAGCACACCTTTTCGCGTTGTATTCAACTCTTCTGTCTCATTCAATGGTCATTGTCTTAATGACTACTGGGCGAAGGGACCGGATTTATTTAATGATTTACTTGGAGTTCTTATCAGATTCAGAGAAAATGAAATCGGACTGGTTGGAGACATATCCAAGATGTACCATCGGATAAAAATTATTGAAAGAGACCAACATGTTGATCAGTTCCTTTGGAGAAATCTGAATACGGAGAAGAAACCGGATGTATATGTCATGAATGTTCTCTCATTTGGTGACAAATCTGCGCCCGCAATGGCCCTTACTGCCCTCATGAAAACAGCCCGACAGAACAGCAGCGAATTTCCTCAAGGATCCGAAACATTACTGAAGAACTCGTACATGAACGATATTTGTGATTCGCTATCAAACAAGGCAGAAGCTGAAAGGTTGTCATCCGAAATCGACCAGATACTGTCATCGTACGGATTTACGATCAAGAAATGGGCATTTAATGGCAAAGATGACGCGAATAATGAAAAAGTAGAAACACCGATCGATGAGAAAGTATTAGGAGTATGTTGGGATACTCAGGTGGATGAACTAAAAATACAGTTCCACAGACAAAACGAAAATGCGGAGTTGACGAAGCGAATCATTCTAAAGGAGATATCGAAGAAATTTGATCCACTCGGTCTAGCTGCAGCAAATTTAGTACGAGCTAAAATTAAAATGCAAAAATTGTGGAAGAAAGGCCTTGGATGGGATGATCCGTTGGATTCCGACGATCAAGGACTTGGAATAATATATTCAAAGAACTAGAACAACTGAATCATATCAGCTTCCCGAGATGTATGAAACCTTCGAACGCACTTGATGAACCGCCAACACTGTGTATTTTCGCTGACGCCTCTGAGGATGCTTTCGGTTCCTGTGCTTACTTGAGGTTTAAGATGTCAGATAATCTGTACGAATCAAGAATGGTAATCGCCAAGTCCCGTGTTGCTCCCCTGAAAAAATTAACGATCCCAAAACTAGAACTCCAAGCTGCTCTCTTAGCTTCAAGGTTGCATCAGACAATAATGAAAGAGTCCCGAATAAAATTCAGCGAGGTTCTATTTTTCATTGATAGTATGATTGTTCTTGGTTGGATATGGAACAAATCAGATAGAAATATTCCATTCGTGACTCCCAGAATAAATGAGATTGTCGGTCACACTTCACCTTCACAATGAATACGCATTCCTGGTAAGGTCAATGTAGCAGACCAAGTTTCGAGAGGTGTTTCGCCGGACAATTTACGAAGTACTTGGAAATATGGACCTGAGTTTCTAAAGCTACCGTCTAATGAATGGCCAATGAACAAAGTTGATGAAAATATTGAGAAAAGATTATTACTATGGTATCACTCACGACAAAAGATCCGATTTTCAGTGTTGAAACCTTGTCAAGTTGGCAAAAGTTGAAAAGAGTAACGGCTTATGCACTTCGATTCATACATAACGCCCGGACAAGTGCGGAGAGTAGAAACACAGGACCATTGACTGCCGACGAGTTAGCAAGTTCAAAGGAAGCGCTGACAAGGGAGGCTCAGATGCCACTACACGAGAAATTAGAGAAAGGAGAATTGAAAAACAAAACTTGACACCGTTTAAAGACGAAAGACAATTAATCAGAGTTGGTGGTCGTCTTTCAAATGCCGAATTCCTATCGTTCAACATGAAACATCTCGTATTATTACCTGTTAATAATCTGATTTCGAAACTAATAATAAGAGATATCCATGAAAGAGGTCATTGTGGTATCGCAGCGACTACAGCGAAAGCCAGAAGTGAATATTGGATTACCAAAGCCCCTACCATCGCAAAATCTGTTATCAAATCATGCGTCTTGTGCAGGAAGTTAGCGCATAAAGTACACACTGAGATTATGACCGACTTGCCTGACGAACGTGTAAGTCCTTGCACTCCTCCTTTCTATCACATATCGGTTGATTATTTTGGTCCAATACTTGTAAAACAAAGCAGAAATAAAAAACAGAAGAATTATGGAGTTATATTTACGTGCTTGAATTCTAGAGCGGTTCACTTGGAATTAGCTAAAGATATTACGGCGAATGAATTTATACAAGTACTCAGGCGATTCTTCGCAATTAGAGGTTTTCCTAACTCTCTCTTGAGTGACAACGGTACTCAGATGATAGGTGCAGAGCGCCAGCTGCGAGAAATGATCAGAAATTGGGATAAAGTGAAAATAAATGAATTTTGTGCAAATAGTGAAACTAAGTGGAAGTTTACGACGCCCTTAGCGCCTCATCAAAATGGATGTACCGAATCTCTAGTGGAAACAACAAAGCGAGCCTTGAAACTGGCGATAGGCGAACAAGCACTTACTGCCTTCGAGCTGTATACGGTATTATTGGAATGCGCGAATCTAATAAACTAACGACCGATTGGAAGAATTACGAATGATCCAAATGACGGAAAGTATATATGCCCTAACGATTTATTATTAGGTCGAGCCAGTCACGGAGTTCCTGCGGGACCTTATCGCAGTAATTGTGAATTCAAGGATCGATTTACTTTGGTGTAGAATATAACTGACAGCTTCTGGAAACGCTGGTCTAGAGATGTCTTGTCTAGCTTGTTTCAGAGGAAAAAATGGCAGACGCCCGCAAAGGAAATCAGCGTGAGTGATGTGGTAGTAGTAGCCGATAATAACCCTGTCAGAGGAAGATGGTCATTGGGAAAGATCGAGGAAGTCCCACTCCTCCTTTCAGAGGAAAAGACAATAGAGTTAGAAACGTGCGTATCAGGGTAGGTCAAACTTTCATTAGAAGACCGATCTCCAAAGTTTCTGTCGTTTTGGATGCTCCTATTGTGTGATTGTTTTCTCCCGGCCGGAGGAGTTGTTCTGATGTTTTAAGTATTTTTCTTCCTTCTTTCTTCATTAGTTTGCTTAAGTCGGGTATGATGTCGCGTTTGCATGAGTAATTCCTTCCCGTTAATATAATTGCGTCATCGAACCGCGCTGGTCAGTTTCGGTTCATGGGATTGTTGCATGGGACTTCCCTAAGTGGTCGGTTTCACGCCTGGGCGCGCCTCGCTTTCTTCCCAATCAGACAATGCGGCGTAAAGACTGAGTGGCGACTTGCATAAATGCTTTTGTGCTCTGTCTAAGAGCTCTCCACCCCTTCGGCACCAAATTCGAATGATGGCTTGTTCAAACCCGGAGACTATCAATTATCAATCAAAAACCAATTCGTATCGTGTATTATGTTCATTCGGGTAAGCAAGTCAACGCGAACAGAATCTGAGCATTAGCACATTATACACATGATACACACATAAGACACAATTCGAATTTGGTGCCGAAGGGGTGGAGAGCTCTCAGACAGAGCTCTGTGTGTTGTCTTGCTGTGTCATTTCTTGAATCTGAATAGTGTTATGGACCCATTAACATCTTTCAAAGTTGATTGAAATCATTGTCTTTGATAATGTGATTTTGCTCTGCCAGTGGCAGGTTGCCTGTGATATCACGCTTTAGAAAATACTCTTGAGGGTAAGCATGAAAGTAATAGGAACCTATAGAATTTCTCATTCAACAAAAATTAAATCTCCAAGGCTGTCATGAGAGAAATACCATCATTCCTTCTGCATTGCAATTATGATCACTCAATTCCGTTGTAATTTTTGCAAAACTGCAAAATTATGCATATCTCACATTTGGTGGACAATACCACCAGTATCTCCCTTGAGTTCATTTAATAAAATCGAAAGTGTTTACACATTGGGATTTAATAAATGCGGAGTTACTACTCTACCTAATATATCTACTTTATGAAATTGGCAATCGAAAGGAAGGTTATGGTATACTCCACTCTTGCAATCAAGGAAATCTTGCACAAATTCAAATAACTTGAAGTTTGAAATAATTTGGCAGCTGATTTCTTCATGAGAAACGATAGAGAATAAGTTATAGGCAAAAGCTATGTCCTAAACCATCCAGCCCTTGAGTTGTGAATTGAGGACAATTTCTGATACAATGATATTATGTTGTAGGAAGATGAAAGAAAGTAAACCAGATGCTTTATTAACATAATACTTTTCATATGTCGACACATCAATCAAAGATAGAAATATCACTGCAACCATCATGAACATCTGATGTGTAATTGCCGGTATGCTGCACGAAATTAATCGTGCACAACTTGTGGTTGCAAAGTGTCGCAAGAAATATTGTAAAATCACTAAAAAATCAGGGAATTCTTTGTCATGAGTAGAATGAATTTCATTTGAAATGCACTGTTCAATATACAAAGATGATTTGATACATAGATCTCAATCATTTATTATTGGCTATTAGCAGCGAGCACCATGCCATTCAAGATCAAGTGATAGCAAGGGATCGCATTGTGTCACTAGCCTGAACATCAAATTGAAGGAAGTACATGATTTTGACAAATGCGCTTGTCTGTATTTAAACCATTGATGAAGAAGCCATCGGTTTTGAAATTGCAATTTGGTAATGAAACAACATGACAGCATGTTCTTCAAAACGTTTAGGGTCAATTTGTTTACTTAGATAAACTCAATAGTCTCGAGGAACAAAGCAGTTATTTTATATACCGATAGCATTTCAGGTCGATTTGCGGTGCACAGAAGCTTGAGCCCTTCTGTCAAGCCGAAGAGTAGACAGAGCGGCAGGAAAACCAAGAGAGCTGTCATTCCCCTCCTCACAAGTAAATTCAATGGCCTCATGTATGTCATTGAGTAATCGGACCAACTCGCATCATTTTGGTACGCATGCCATCAGTCAATCATCGAATCATGAAGATATTTAAATGTACGCCGGCGTGTGAGGCATGCTGTCTCTCTTGCATGACGAAAATAAGATTTTATGTCACTATCATCTACTAATGCAACTTTGTTTGAGAATAGGACCTGTTCAAATATAATCAAATTAAAATGCTCTTCAATACACACTGTGCTTAATTATGCCTAGTGATAATATGAATATACTACTACTGGAAATTAGCACCTTGTAATGACCACCTTGAATCACCTTGAATCACCTTGTAATGACCATTCATGCCTTCATAATGATATTTGCAATAGCCTTTATATATTGCATACCGGTGAAACACACTACAATTATAACGAGAATAAAACGGCAGTTGCCGTTATATGCGCAATTGAAACTGAATTTGACGTTATAAATATAATAGTAGCTCTCAAGAACAATATAACGGTTACAGCCGTCATTATACAACGATGATGATTGATTGCTTGACGGCTATATTTGCACCTTGTCATAGCAGTGGCAAAAATAATCAACATCAAAAGGAACTGAAATGCTTGAGCATTACATGCAGATATTTTGAACTATGTGGTAATCAAGCAGCTTTATCATGACATTGACCTTTGAAATGATTGAAAATGCGTTGATCAGGTTCATGTCGGTCTATTTCTGTGTCATTAAAGCAACTCTGAAAGTCATTGGCTCAATACATATTTTGAATATGTAAATGTACATGTTTGACACACGCCTACAAGTGTATGAAACACGTTAATGGATCGCAAATTGATAATAATAATAGAAATAATACCGCTTTTTTTCAAAGCGCCAATAATGAGAATCGTGAAGCTATTCTGAATTACAAAATCCATGGTATTACAAAGTCAAAGTGAAAGCATGACAAAACCTTGTTGGTGCTGGTGATGCAGACATTTAATCTGAGGAACAGTGACTAATATTGCTTCCTTTTAACTTTGATTTGCATCTAGGCTTATATCATGTAGATAGTTCACAGAACTCAAATTGGTTGAAAAATTATTTTGTAATATTATTCAGCTGACAAGGTAAAATTTTATCTGATGAGAAAATGAAGCTGTGTATCACTAAACTGATGAAAACATCTTCACATAAAGGTGCTCAATCGCAGGTAGCATGATAATTACTGTCTTAACTAAAATCATTGCAGTAAAATTAGGCCATTATTATTAGCTCATGCCACACAGGGGATCTGTGAAAGACTTTTCATTGCAGTTCAACTTGCTGCAACTGAATGACAGAAATATTTTGGTGACCCTCTTATTGTCGAAATCATTATATGAATGAAACATACTTTGATATAAAAAAACAGATTATTGGATAAATCTTTTATTTTGACTTTGAAATGTCACCATAGGTTGCCAGATGATCTGGTAAGTATATGTATATAATAGTCAACCTTGCTTTGGAAGACAAAAATCGCAAACTAGACGAGGAATGAAGTAATGTGCAGAAAAAGCTTGTACATGCTGCAGTGCTGTTTTGCCCTGCTATTTTTACAAATGCTTGTTCGAAAAAATCTGTGAATCTGATTATCTTGGTCAGAGCACATTTCAAGGTTTGTAGAAACATTACATGTTAAAGTGACTAAATCGAAACGTTATCTGAAGAGAAGTTTTGTATTTCTATCGCTGTTGATTTTCAAGATTGACGCACTTGTTATTTGTTGAGAAATTCGTATAGATTTGCATGTTCTTCAAGAACTAAGGCTATTATGAATATACTTTAGAACATGATGCTGCCAAAATATTGTTCCTACTATTTGTTAAGGATAGATAGAGATAGATTTACACAGACGTTCATTTTTTCGAATGTCTACGAGTACATGTACGCTCGTAAGTCTTAGGGAACATGCTCTTCATGCTTGAATACTTAACTTTTCGCATTGATCCCATTTTTGACCCGTAGCTTTGAATCCATTTTCTATTTCATTGTGATGATCGGAGTTCCAAATACACTTTCCAAATAAAGCATTGTATATTCTTGTCTAAATACCAAATAGAATATTCTTCTATTAAATTAAGTGATCGTGTCTCAGTGGGGAAAGAAACTACATTCGTTTTTATTTAATTGAGAATGATCGCATATAGCTGGTTAAAGTATTTTTAGCAAAGAAGTAATAAGAATATGACGGAGAAGATAACGGTATTTTCTCGCTACTCAAAAGCATGATTGCAACGCCAAATAACGGCAGATTAATGAATTTTTAGTGTGTATGTATAGGATGCATGAAATAAACGTCTTACTGAATGCAAGCAATAACCTACAATAAAAAAAGGGGAAATAATTCTTTCTGTCTAGCTTAATTTTTTGTACACATAGGCCCTCTAATACATCACATTCGTCACTAAGTATGAAAACTTAAGGCTTACTAGCTAACTTCAATAAAGCTGAAGAACATAACTCATGGAAATGGTCTAGGTAACCTTTTCTAATTGAAAAGTTTCTTTATTCAACTTGCAAGTATTTATCAACTTTCCAGCTATAATCAGGCAAACACGAAAGACAGGTTTAAAATCTCATTCGTTTCGTTATTAAACTCTCGGCAAATAAAACAGTTATAGGACGCTAATCACTTTAAAAGTCATAGAATCTTGCAAATCTGTTGGAACTTCTTTCAACATTCTTCAGCAGTTGGCTTAATGTAATACCAAAGGCTGCGGAAGGTTGATGAACAGTGGACAACAGCTTTCGAAAACAACTGCTATCGGAAGATTTTGAGATTGAAATGGACTCAACCTCGAACAAATGTAAAATCCGTAATCAGCTTCAATGCAAGCGTAGTGGCTCCTCATGATGGAGTGGAGAAAAGAATGATGGAAGCGATAGATCCAGGTAGAGCTGAAAACCCGGGTGACTCGAACCTACGACCAAGGTTAACTAGACCTGTGCTCTAACCAACTGAGCTACGAGGCACTTACGCGACTCTGTCAATTGGCAGGATCAAACCCTCACCACCACACATCAGTTGTCAAGGCAATAATAATCAATGAATAAATAACACGTCACAATTGTGACCGCCGACATTAAGGCAAGTAGCGGGGATCGATTGTCCACCAAAGCATCTTAAGCCATGTCGTGATTTTGATTTTTTATTGATTTTGAAAGAAATTTTGATTTTTTTATTGAATTTCTTGGAAATTCAAAGGCTACGGAGCCACACGGTCACATCACTTAGAACACGAAATTCATGATTCTCAGTGCACCACCATTGAAGAACATTAAGTTGACCAATAGTGAAAACCCTGAATTAAAATTCATTAATATTCGTTGAAAAATGAGTGAGAAACCCGGGCGACCCGCGCCAAAAAAGTGACGCGCTGAACCATGGACTCGTTTTAAGCTCTGGACTGGTTGACCCAAGCAGACCACATAAAGATCTACGTAAAGATATAGAGAATATAAAGAATCTACATAAATAGTCTTTCGAATTCAGAGCTCCTATAGACACGGAGCGTGCCACAACCCTTACAACAGGAAATTTCTGTTTCTTGCTACACCAGTATTGAGGAATATTCAGTTGATCAGTATTGAAAGCCTTAAATTAAAATTGATCAAAAAAATCATTAAAAAGCGGGTCAATACGGGTCACAGGAGTGACCCGTGCGATCCGTGCGAAAAACAGTGACACGGCGACCCAGGACCCGTTGACCTGTTGACCCGCGTACCCGCTTTCAGCTCTGGTTCAGGGAGCAAGGTGATGCGCAGTGCGTCATAGGAGAGGTTGAGCTTTGACGAGAGTGCCTTGCTGACTAATACCAAAGATCTATAAAGATGAGCATCGGGCCAGGTTTCAAGAATTTTGAAACTCGACTCAGACTAAATGGCGCCCGAACCAGACCCAATCGAGATACCCGAATCTGATAAGAAAATGCTCGATCCATAGACTAAGTACGTGTATATAGGTAGAGTGTCGACTCAAACAAGTGTCTGCACAAAGTAAAATTTTTTATATGAAAAGATTCAGTTTTTTGCGGAGATCACGTTCCCGCAAAAAATTATTTGAGCAATTTTTAAAAAGCTAAAATTTTGCAAATGTATATACTACCGACATGAATCCTCATTATAAGTAGTAAGAAACAAGTTGGATATCAAAAGGAGTGAATATTTGCTAATAAGCATCCTAACTAAGCGGAAATCAAGCTGATTGTCAAGGTAATTTCATGAACTGCGTTATGATGGAAGTCTTCATGAAAAAGTCGAGATCGTATTGTGCCTTCTTGGCTGAAATTTCATGCTTTTAATTCTATTTTCATCGGCATGATTTTATGATTCACTATATTTGCATGTTTCATTTCTTGGATCTGAATAGTGATGTAGACCCTTACATCTTTCAAAGTTAATTGAAATCATTGTCTTTGATAATGTTGTTTTGCTCTACAAGTAGCAGGTTGCCTGTGATTGATCACGCTTTAGAAAATAATCTTGAGGTTGAGCATGAAGGTAATAGCAACCTTTGGCATTGTTAATTAAACAAGCTTTACCTCTCCAAGGCTGTCATGACACGGAGGATCTGTAAAATGTTATCATTCCTTCTGCATTACTATCATGATCACTCAATTCCGTGGTAATTTCTTCAAAACTGCAAAACTCTGCATATCTCACATTTGGCAACAATGCCCAACTGTATTGACCTCGAGTTCATGTAATAAAATCGAATGTGTATACGCATTGGGGATTTAATAAATGCGGAGTGACCACTCTACCTAATATACTTACTCTAAGGCCCGATCAGACTCGACCATATCCTGACCCGACCAGATAATTACGAAAACCATTCATGACATTGTGATGATGCAGTGTATGATCACTGAATTGGAGTGTATGATGATGACAACAGAAATGATCTGACCCACCTTGAAATAGTCTTTCAGGTGTGGGTCTCGGGTCAGGTCGGATTGGGTTCAGGTTCGGGTCGTGCTTCAAGCAGGATCAACCACTTTTGTATAATATACATGTATCAGAAATGAAATCCATTTGAAAGTTTAGATATGTCATTGGTCTGTAGTTCCAAATTGACTTGAAATAGAAATAAAGAAAAGAAATATGCATGATAATGAAAGAAATCCAAATAAATTAAGCCCGCTGTATGCGGAATGCCCATCAAAACCCCATTGAAATCCCATTGGAAACAAAACTGATGTAAAGTTCAATGCTTTTCATATATAATTTAATCAATAGAGGACATTGGAAGTGAGAATAAAGTTTTGTGATGAAGGCATAATTTTTCTATTTCGAAGAAAAATGTGTGGCCCATCCAATTGCCTCCATTTTAAAATAAATAATATTATAATAATAAGCACTGTATTGAAAATCAGAAATTACAAAAGTACTCTAACAGATGACAAAATGTCACAGCTTCGCATTATATAATTTGCTGGTATAAGGAAGAAACGACTTAGAATGTTTAACGGTCGAGCAATAAGGAAGACGATAATGCCCTGTAACAGGTAGCTTGCTTAGCAAAAGATGATGCAGCGGATGATCCGATAATTCACACTTTCTTAAATGTCTCTGCGTCAAAGTTTCACGGCGAAAATTTAAGCAAGGCATAATTCAACATTTACAGTTGTCTTCACAGATGATATGATGCGCGCGCTTCAATGCCTGATGAAGTTTGAACGAAATCGAATTGGAAATATTGCCAAATAGCGGTGTGGCATGAGGTAAGAGGGAAAGGATCATGCCATTAAACACGGTGAAAAGCTTCTCTTTTGTTACAAATGGTCTGAAAAAGCGGCGCGAAGCGGAGCGAACAACGTTACTGAAATGGTCTTCCCATGACATGCAATTATTCCACGAGACACCCAAAATATGAAATGATTCAGAAAGAACAATATCGTCATATACTGGAATTGATGCAGTCTTCTTGATTATGATATGCTTATATTTCCATAGATTTAGAGTCATCTTATAGGTCTCCATCCATTGCTGAATTCGGAGTATGCAATTTGGTCACCGATCCATGGTAAATGCCTCAGTTAATATTATCGGCATGTTTCACTATTCTAGCGTAGTCGTCCTGAAGCTTCATTGTGGCCATATGCATGCAGAAAAGGTAAAGACCAAGTACACTTCCTTGCGGGACACCCGACTCCACTTTCACTAGAGGACCAATAATACCATTAACATACATTCTTTGAACACGGGATTTGAGGTATGAATTAAGTTAACCATTAAAATCTCCACAAAATATTGTGCCGGTATTATGATTCTTACTTTTCAAAAACTATTACTTGTCGATGCAGTGTTTTCTCAAAATATCTTCGCTCTCAGTCATCGGTCATCGACAAAACTTATATCATTCTCACCGGCATAAGAAGAGCTACAAGTTTCATCTTCTTTTGTTAACTGTTCTGATCGGCATTGTACAATAAGACAATTACTTCGATCTTACATCAATTTTCTTTGTCTGATTGTATCAACTGCGCATCATCCATCGCTGTTTCCCCCTACAACACACACGGTGATGATGTCGACCTCTCGCCGGGTGTTTTCACGCCTCCAACTTCTGCAGATCAACGCAGCTACATGTGAAAGGGAAACTCTTCCTCGCGCAGTCCGCCGCAAACTTTGGTTCCTTAACCTATTACGTAAGAACTCTGACAACAACAGCCGAAGTGATGACGTCGAAAATGAAATCAGCTGCATGACATCGGATCCGTCGGGTGGCGCCGAGGACCGGGAAGTGCAACAACATCGCGCTCAAGCTACATCAGATCTGAGATCAGTGAAGGTCGCCACACTGAACTGTCGAACACTCAAGGCCAAGTGGCGGCAAGGCATGCTGACGCACCTGGCCAGCGAGCAAGGACTCGACCTCGTCATGGTCCAGGAACACTCCATCGTCACAACAGCGGGACTCCATCAGGAAGAGCTCGGAAACGGCTGGGCTCTTCACTTCACCTCTGCGGACTCCAGCGGACACGGCGGAGTTGGTGCTCTCGTGAGCTCTCGTCTGCGTCGACTCGTGATGCTGCAGAGCATCTCCGCGCGCGCACTTCGCGTCGATGTCAAGCTTCGTTCACGCAATGTACATTTCCTCAGCGTGTACAGCCTACAGCCGTGCACTCTGAGGAAGCCACTTACCTGATGGACTTACTTGACAGCCATATGAACACCTTGCCACGTCGAGACACGACTGTCATCCTGGGTGACTTCAATGCCGTTCTAGAGACATCGGAAAGAACACCCTTCACGGCCGGCACGCCAAACGCGAACACCGATTCCTTCACAAACTTCCTCTTACGGCATGAACTTATATCCGTTGGAACGAGGTTCAGGAAATCGCCATATCAATTGGCTACTTTCTGCGGTCCAAAAAGACCGAAGCGCAACCAGCTGGGCAGGCGTAACGCGACCGTCAGACTTGCCTAGTTAGATCACATCCTGATCAGGGAGCGTGAGAAGCGTCGCATCAAGGACTGCAGTACGCTGAGACCACAGAGCTTTGTCACTGATCACAAGTTACTGCATTGCACGATCGACCTGGCGGAGCCGCTCTTCAAACCCCCCAAGTTGACAGCACGGCGCTTCTTTGGGTGCTTAAACAGCGCCGTACACCGGATGGAGTTCGTCTCTGCGTTTGAACGCGCGATGGAAGTCGCCGAGACTTCGTCGTACGCTGAGATCGCTGCTGCAGTGCGTTCGGCGACCAATTTGACTGTGCCGCTCCTGAGGCCTCCACAGAACGGCGTCGCCATTTGGGAATCAAGTCCAGAGGTGCAGAGCGCGAGGAGACGTGTCTCGGCGCTGCGTCGTTCAGGTCGGCACGATGAGGCAAACAAGGCGTCTCGAGAGCTTGCGGAAACGTACAACGAGCAAGTGCAAGCGGTCATCAACACCGAACTGCGAAACGTCAGTGCCCAAACCGACTCAGCCCGTCGAAATTCTGAAGCCTGGCAAGTGACCAACCGTCTTACTGGAAGAAAGGCACGCACGCAGCTGAACATCTACGGCGAAACACCTGAGGCTAGGAAGGAGGTGATGCGATCGTTCTTCTCCCGAATCGTCAATGCTGTGCCGCCCGAATCAACGACAATCTCTCCCTTAAACGCGACAGAATTGCCTTCACCGGATGACTTCGACAGCCGTCCCATCTCCGTGAGCGAGGTGTTGAAGACCGCATGGGAGTTACGCTGCGGGAGGGCCATGGGTCTCGACGAGGTCCCCGTGGAGGCGCTTCGGCTGCCGGCAGTGGCCGCGGCTGTCGTTCCGGTGATGAACCATGTCTTGGAGGGCGGTCGAGCGCCAGTTCAATGGAGGGAGTCCTTGGTGGTTGCTGTGCCAAAGAAGCCGAACTCCAACAAGATTGAAGATCATCGTGGGATCTCTCTGATGTCGTGCTCGGCGAAACTCTTCAACAAAGTGTTGCTCCGCAGAGCACAACCGGTGCTCGAACCTCTCCTTCGTTGGGAACAGAACGGCTTCCGCACGCACCGCGGCACTTGCCAGCAAATCTTGGCACTGCGCCGGGTAATTGAAGGTGCTACGAAGTACCAAACCAACGCCATTATCATATTCGTTGACTTTCGCAGAGCCTTCGATAGCGTCGACCGGCGTTGTCTGAACGAGGTACTGAATATATATCAAGTGCATCCAAGACTGATCAGCGGCATCATGGCCATGTATAAGGAGACGACTGCTCGAGTCCTGACAGCGGACGGCGTGACCCAGGAGTTCTGTACCAGCTCGGGTGTTCTGCAGGGTGACACGCTAGCTCCGTTCCTGTTTGTTCTTCTCCTGGACTGGGTACTTCGTGTGGCCATCCCAGATGACAGCAAAGGATTTTTGCTGGCGCGTCGAGTGGGTAGAAGAGTGCCGGAGCAGCGAGTGTCTGTGCTCGGATACGCGGATGACCTTGCGATCGTTTCGTCCACCGTTGCTGGTGCACAAGAAATTTTCAGCTCCTTGACTGCAACAGCCCGTCGAGTTGGCCTGCAAGTGAATGCAGCCAAGACGGAAGTGCTTTGTGTCCCAGGACCACAGGTAAACGTTTTCTTCGACGAAGTTCCCCTTCCCATCTGCCAAAGAAGTTTTACGTACCTGGGTGGCCGAGTGCTGAGCTGCTCGGAGACCTCCTGCGACGAAAGCGGTTGGCGTGGACGGCGATGGGAAGGCTCCGAGCAGTCTTCGCATCAGAGGCTTTGACGGACGAGCTGCGCGTCAGACTGTTCACTGCGACCATCGAGACGGTCTTGCTATACAACGCCGTCACGTGGACCCTGACGCACACTCTAGAGACCGAGCTGGACGGAGCGCATTCTCACCTGCTGCGGGCTGCCTTCAATGTGCACTGGCCGGAGCGTGTGCGCAGCGCAGACCTGTACCAGCGCGCGGGACTGCTACCACCAAGTCAAAAGTTGCGGCAAGACCGTCGGGCCCTCGCTGGAGAACTCCTTCGGACAGAGAAGTCATGTCCTCAATGTTCTTCTCTGGCGGCCAGCGCAGCGGCAAAGGCGCGGACAAGGTCAAAGGAAGACTTACCGAGAAATGCTGCATGAGGACTGTGGTGCACCGGACCTGCTGTCCGCTGACCAGCATGTGCGGCGACTTGCACAAGATCAGAAGATCTGACGCTTTATGTTGATTAATGTAATTTGTTTCATTAAATAAAGCGTATTTGAATGAATTTTCAAAAAGGAATCAGTGAATGAAGTCAAACAGCTCTTAAAGTCTCTGTGAATCGACCTTGAGATACCTGTAGGAATGTACATGGACAGAATCATCAGATTTGATGAGGGTAATACGACTGCCAAGTAGTCAATCATTTCAAATATCGATAAAGTAAGCTGTATGGGATTATACGAACGATGGATCCAAATATATGTGCCACCTCCCTTTCTATTAATTCGATCTGCTCTAAATAAATTGTAATCATTCATCACGAAAAGATAGTCCGGATTGTCATCTGATAACCATGATTCAGTCACAGCAATGCAACCAGGTTCAAACTAGATACCAAAACACTACTGCCAAGTACTGATCTAGCATTCAGCAGTAAAAATGTGGGATACCGCTTTTCACGTAAATTCATATTCGAAAATTTTCGTGAGAACAAATGTTTCCATTATATATAACCACATATTTTCCACCATCTCGTCTTTTTGGAGTTCTTGACGTAGAAATTTCCATGTTTGTTGCTGGGATTTAGTTTTGTCCTGACTTATGAACATCGCCTTGAATCTGTCATCATTTTTAAGAAATCGGGCCTTTTTCATGATATCCAATTCAGAACTGCTATCTGTCAGAGTCACTCGGAGAGGTCTCGGTTTATTTTGTAAGAATCTACTCAGACGATGAATGTTTGAACAATTGGGGTATCGTCCCTGCCAACTGCAGATAAAAGCTCATCAACCCTTCTATTATCAAAAACTTTTCTCTCCTCCAATGTGCCATCATTTTTCTTCTCTAGACCAAAGATGATCAGGTTGTTTCCTTTTGATACTCGTTCCTGAACTTCTTCAAGAGTGTCACCTTTTGCAGAACAAATCTGTGAAATTTCACTCTTCAAAGAAATCATGTCTGATTGCTGAGCGGTTTGAACTGTTTGTCAGATTTTGAGTTCCCAAGTTCATGAATTCGACAATTGATTGACTCAACTTTACACTCCAAAAGGGCAAAGTCATCCTTGAATGTGAAAAAAGACGACCGAAGCGTTGGATTCCTGTTATTTTACTTCAATATTTTATATTCGGCTTTATAAAAAAAGCGAGTGCTGAATTATTTTGAAAAATGGCTACATCCTCAAATGATGAAATTACCGTATGTCATCCTTCATATGCCGCGGATGACATCATGGATGTCACTGATTGTTGCCAGCTTTGAAGTATCCACATTTATTGAATTAGCTCTGGATCTAGTCATCGTCTTATTTGAACAAACAGTGGACAAAAAATTAGAAGCCTCTACACAAGTGAGATTGGAACGTAGAACCTTGTACGTCACTGTACAATCAACCACAGTCTTTTCCATACGACCAGTCACACTCCTCTCGATTAGCACTTTCATAATTCTCTTATTCCGGGAATCAGAAATTTGTCTGCATGAGTGGTACGATTTTTGACATCAGTTGGTCAGACACGCACAGCAGCAGACAAGACAAGACAAGATCACCATGTAAGCACAAATCACTAGCGAGGCAGAAGATCGGCTGGAAATCACAAATTGACGAATATCGAAGATATCCATAAGTGAATGATTACGCTGATAGCACTATGAACTCAACGAGTCGAGGCGGAGACCATAAAATTTGTCAAATTTAGTGGGCACAAAGTTGAAGAATTGACACAAGATAGTTAGAAGCACGAGAACTCGCGATGATGCGACCGATCGATGACACGCGTGTTTAGATAGCATAGATTAAGTCCCATGAATTCACGATATATCAAAAATCGTCCGACGGTTCAGATTTTTGGACAGTCGGGGCGAAGCCGGTGACCTTCTTTGCAGCCGACCGACTGATCGGTGGGCAATAAAATCGGTTCGGCCAGATCCAGGGCGTTGCTTCCTGTTTGTGTAGGCTATATTTGCGGTTGATACTTATCATCACTCAAAATAAGATCATAAAGTAAATGGAGTATAGACTGCATTATATACCTAAATTACGTATTTAATTATAAATGCATTGCAATAAGCAGTATCAATTTTTAAAGAAAATATATAAAGTTTGAGTTTAGATCTAATCTACCGATAAGTATAAGACCATGACCGACGAATTACTAGCCGACCCAGACCGGCCCCACCCAGACTGGTTCAAAATGTGGAATGAAATGCATAGGGCCCATAGTAAATTTAGGATTTCTTCCCATGTAGGGGAGAGTGGGGCACCATGAGCCATGGCGTACTATGAGCCACCGTCCTTATCTAAAAAACTTTTCAGTATTTCGGCGGGCGACCGCCATTTTAATGAGCCTCAGTCAAATTTAGGAAATGACAAGAATTATTAATTTAGTGCTTCATCATTTTCCTATGCATTCACTAGAAAAATTAGTTTTCACACAGAAAGTAAATTTTTGCACTAAAACTATTTTAGTTCTGGCGCCCAGATAAAAATCACAGATGAAATTTGCTTTGCAGATGGAAAAGCCACCTCATTTGTAGGAATCATGAAATAAAACTTTTATTCTGATGTCAAATGTATATGGGATGTAATGACCTTGTCATCAAAAAAGTCAGGGTGGGGCACAATGAGCCATGCGACGCGGAGCACCATGAGCCAGGCACATCGCACACCAAGTTAATAAAGGAGTCTCCATTTACTGTCAACCATCAGCTTATATCAACTCCTTAAACGATGCGAAGCCAAGAGGCTCACCATACACATATCGCCAAGACACCAGAGTTAAAAGTGATAAGAAAATCGGATCAATTTCCGAACAATTTCCCTACATTATAATCAAATAGAACGTCGCTCTGAATTGAGTGATTACAAGAGCTTCGTGAGACTTTTTACAAAAAGTCAAGATAGTGAAATCGAGCGATAAGATCGAATTTGTGTAATTGGAAGACATATGTTGTCCACAACCTGCAACAGACAAAAAAAGCATAAATTAATCAATGCTTGCTTCCCGGAAGATCTCCTGATTTTCTTATGAATGACATTTTCTTTTCCTAGCCACAACTGAATGAAGCCAAGCCGAGATGCTTTAATTTTTTAAGTTACATTCTAATTTTGATTATGTGCGATGGTTGTTACAGCAATGCCCTAAAGCACAAAGGTTGATTTTTTTCAATTTTATGAAAACTAGTGACTACTGTAAAGCATGGTGTGTTGAGGCAGATGAATGAAATTTGAATCTGCCAAAACCATTAGTAAGCTAAATTTGCGCTACATGTGTCGAAGACTGCTGCTTCATCAAACGATAATAAATTTATAACAATCCTAATAAATTTACTATCGTCTGATGAGGCAGCAGTTCATTGTGACCACATAGGCCTACAAGATTGAATAATGTGGTTTTTCGACATTCCAATGAAGATATCATTTTGATGCTTCTTTAACCTTTTGAATTCAGTAAATTAAAGCAATTCAGCCCGATAGGACTATGATGAAGCTACAGGTGGAAAATTCATATCATTATTTAACATTATTTTTCATTAATGCCTTGTAAAGAATGTAGGCAAATTGAGAACATTTAAGTAGCATTCATAGATTGGGGATCAAGATAATTATGAGACTTTTCAATGTTTATCTATTAAGAATGGATAGGAATGTCGTTTTTAGCAATGCATTTCGAAAAGGCTCATGGTGGCCCACAGCCAGCTCATGGTCCCCAATGGTCGGGGCACCATGAGCCACTTCGCAACTTTTTTTCAAGGCGATGTTTAGGTGTGTTCAGAAAATAGTTCAATCCAGCGGAGCTACCACACATATGCCGGACGTACCAACACTATCAAAACTGGGGAATTAAATTCTTTAACATCAATAGATTTTAGTTAAAGACAAAAAACTGAAAATGGCTCAATGTGCCCCACTCTCCCCTACTATCCTATTGTATATCAAATTTACTTATAGGACCTATGTATCTTTCAATTATGATTGTAATGTCACCTGGCTTGCACATGCAGAAATTATTCATTGGTTGTAGAATGGCTTTTGATTCTGGTTTGATTGCTTTGGATCCGATTTGATTTTGATTTATTTCGGATCTGGTTTCACTCGCTTCACATATGTCTTCGATAAAAATAGCGTCATGGCGGGCTATTTTACAAACTAACAAGCAACTGAGAAAATTATTGTACGACAACAGCTGATAAAACTTCAATTAGTTCCGAAATTAGGTCACATAAATAACACATGTTGTTAGGAGACATTTGCGAATTGATGAAGTTTTATCAAACAATGAATGATGCATGCATTAACGCAACATCTGCTGAGAATTAATTAGTTTTTATTCAGATAAAGTAATTGGACAATAAGTATAGTGAAAAAACGTATGGCGAATTCTTTTAACTTTATCACTATTATTCAATACAACGACAAGTATTTATATGCGTTGCTGCTATTCGATTGTCATTGAAAATATGAAGATCATTTGCCTTGTTTCTTTCATAATCTTAGCTGTTGGCTTGTCAGCCAGGTGAGTTGTCAGTCTTTAGCATTGGATAAAATATACTAGTAGTACTAAAAAATATGAGACGCATTACTGACATATTTCCAACATGTCGCATTCAGCAAGTCTAGCGTAAAAGCAACAAGTTGCAAATAAATAATTTTGATGTAATAAGTCATGCTTTACAATCTGTTGCTCGTCTTGCTGCAACAGTAGTTGATATCACAATCAGATGTACTAGACACAAAATTGGAGCAGTAGTAGCACTTCACATCAATTGTTAAATGGATGCAGGTAATTAGACAACACATTTATGATGTCCCTTGATGGTCTACATCAGTGTTTCTCAAACTGTGGTACGCGTACCTCTAGTGGTACGCGGAGGCGCTTCAGGTGGTACTTGTGAAGCATTCTGTATGTGGCAGTTTTTCGTACGTTCACTGTCCTAATTTACTAACCAAATCACTTTCTGCTGTTTTACAAAATTGAAAGTTCAATTAAGCAGTTTCTGACAGTGCAGTGACTCGTGAAATATTTACGGTTTCGACTGATTTCATAATCAACAAAATTATATATGATAGAAATGATTATCTAGCTTTACAGAGTGGTTGGAAATTATAGTCATGAGTTTTTGACTTTATTATGGCAGCTTATTATCTTTCAATGATTGTAAAGATACCATACAGTGTATATAGCCTAAGATTTATAATTTCTCTACAGCTAAAAGTCCATCAAAGATCTAAGGGGGATCCAGTGGATTCCGGAGCCATATTTTTCCATTTTACTTTTTGAGCTGAGGATGTATCAATCGCTTATGCCCATGTAGAATCATTATTTTTGAAAGTGGTTCTGCTTGTGTTATTTCATTTCAATTGAATTAGTAGAAGCATGACTGGTCGTCCTATGCGAAAAACTCGGCATTAATCAATGTTCAAGATGAAGGCTATTGCTATTCATTCATAGTTCAACACTAAAAGCTAAAAACAGGCCGTCAACAAAGTTTTCACAGCAGTAATTGATGACTTTGAGATCTCCACAGCTGTTTGAGGGTTAAAATTATTGTTGCAATTATAGTTCTGTGTAGGCCTTTTTCCGATAGGTATAGAGAAATTTGAAACAATGGAGACATGTAAGGGTTCTGTTGCACGGAATAAATCAATTTCATTGAAATTCATCATCAGAGGTTTTATGGTGACAGAAAGCATCGCAAAACTGACTTAGTACAACTGACACTGTGATAAATGTGGCTGACTTACAAAATCTCCATATTCATGCATGTGTTTACAGAGAAGTCTAAAAGACATTCAAAGGATTAGTTATATCGATCTGCTATACACACAAGCATTATCGTTTTACTAAAAATCAACTTTCCCAAAGTTTTGATATCGATTTAAGCAGATAAACTAAGAATTCGTAAAAGGGTTCACTGGACACCCGCCTCAGGTCTCAGAGGGTGTGAAAAAGCTCAGGTCTCTGGGGTCAATTTCTTAAGTTCTATGTAGTGGTACGCGGCAGAGATTCCGGCTGTCAAGTGATACGCGATGAGAAAAGTTTGAGAAACACTGGTCCACATTGAGGCGCGCATATACTGTTCTTTATCGCGTCACTTAATTTTATCGAATGCAAAAATTCACAAGGAATATTTTCATTTTGTGTGAATGTGTGTAAAGATGCAAACTGTTCAATTGCTGTTCAATACTGCAGTATACAATAAAATTCCCTGAGTTGTAGTGGATAGACATGTGCTGCTATGTGTGTGTACAAAATACGTCAAGCTTGTCAAATTAATGATATGAGTTTCATTCAATGTCAATAAGTTGCAAGTTAGAAAGTGAATCCTGAAATAACTAGCAAGTATAGCAATAAATAGAGGCTCCATTGTCCCTGAAAATCTCAATCCCTTTATGCTCGACGTTTCGCTTTCAAAATAAGCCAGTCGACTTTTTGAAAACATCTCGAGTATACTGATTTTTCTCAAAAAGATAATTCTCATTGCATTGATTTACTTTATGGTAATTGAAGTGTCAAAACTTGGCTGCAACAGCAAATATACTAATTAGCCTATACCATCAAATGTTGTTCCTACAATGCATTTCAAATCGTAAATGCAATCCAGCGTTTTCTTTGATATACCAATTATCTTCAATAGAAATAATTTAATCGGTGGAATCATTGATATTAAAAGTGAATAATAACCCTGCCTTGTATGGAATTTTAATGTAAGAGGTACATGTAGCCTGTGACAATTCCATAATAACTTAGCCTATCTATGTAATCCGGTAATGGGCCCTGTTGTTATGCACTATGCAATACTATTGTAGGGAACAATATTACCATGCACTCCCAGTTCTATAGCAATAATTTGGGTTGTGCGCTAGTCGGATCTTTTCGCATCGATACACCTGCCAGAAGCCCGAAAATTTAAAAAAGTTGCATTGGAGCATTTATTAAGACATAATCGAAAAATAGGTTATTTCGCTTTATACATTGCTGTGTGATAGGTAATCAAGTCTTTAAAATATGGGAGGTAGGGTCTCTCTTCTTCTTGTGTAAGAGTTTATATTTTCTATAATAAAATGTAAGTTAGGCCTACACAAAGTAGGCCTAGTAGGAAATCCTATTAGTGCTTAAAAATTGGAAGTAGAGTTAAATAGTCAATCACAGAAGCAGAGTTAATATAGTTGAATTGTTTTCTGTCAATATATTTGCAGGCGACACTGTAGTG